>VZSR01000479.1:7023412-7278572 GCA_013398615.1 Brachypodius melanocephalos
CCCCGCGAGCGCCCACCGGCGAGCGGGAGGCAAGGAAGGAGGCCGGGAGCGAGCTGGGCCGGGCGGCGCCGCGCAGGAGCCCGGCTCTGTTTGCATCGCGGAGGCAATTAAGAGAAATTAGTATAATGGCATCTGAAAGCTTGAAGTTGTTTTTTTGTTGTTGTTGTTATTATTGGTGCCTGTAGGTTTTGTTGTTTTGGGGTTTTTTTATTTTTTTTTTTTTTTTTCCTCACCGTGCAATTGAGTTTAAAATAATTAAACAAAAGGCTGAGGGAAATGACATCAGTCGGGGGAACTGCCCGTCCACCCTCCATGCACGGCACCCCGCGCCGCTGCCTCCCCGGAGGCCGATCCGCCTGGCTGGGCGCGCACCGAGGGGCGGCAGCGCTGCCTGTCAGCGAAGCGCTTCGCCTGCTCCGGAAGGAGCCGCGGCAGCCGCCCGCCCTCCCGTCCCTCCCCGCCCCGCCGGCAGCGGGAGCCGCGGCCGCGCTGGCGCCGGGGCCGGAGCGCCGCTCGCTCGTTCCGGCGGAGGGAGCGGCGGGGCGGGCGGGAGCCCTGAGTGACAGCGGCTGCGACCAATGCGCGACCGCGTGGGCCGTGAGTGACAGCGCGGCGGCCAATAGGGAGGCGCGGGGGGCGGGCGAGCGAGGCCGCGGGACAGGCGCATGCAGGGATAAACAGAGGGAATTGGGGCGGGGGCGGTGGCGCCGGTGTTGGGATCGAGATCAGGATCGCAGCGGCCCCACCGGCGTTCCGTGACCGGGAGGGGCTCGAGCGGGGTCACTGCTTCGGCCAGGCACGGGGAAGGAGCGTCTGGGGTGCCTGCGGAACCGCATCGCGCGGGGGAGCGGGCGGTGGCACCTCCCACACCCCCCGGTCCGTCTCGGGGCTCACAGGACAGCCTTTCCTCCTCCAGAATTTTATGGAGAGCGATAAGCCTGAGATCAGGCAAGGCTTTGGAAAAGGAGGATATCTAATGCATCTGTCTCTGTTTGGTATCTATGGTGAACACGTATTTTATCAGCAATTTTTCCACAAACATTAAAAATTCGTATGAAACCTACTAGGTTGTAGTCCTAGGTTGGACTCGATGATCTTAGAAGTCGTCTCCAACCTGATTCTGTGCTGCTTTGCTTTGTATAATATAAGAAGTATATTCAAAACAAATGCAGTAAGCTAAAGGTTTTGTTGGGGTTTTTTGTTTTGGTTTAATTTTTGTTTTGTTTTTTTTTGTTTGTTTGTTTTTTAATACAGCCATCTGTATTTCCACAAACGCACAGAAAATTGTATCACTGAAAATAGAACTTCATGGATGGGTATTTGCTTTGTAACTAGAGCTGCAGATTGCCTGTTTTTTTCATTTGATTTCTGGGGCTTATTTTCATAATCTAGATTTCGCCACAGTGGGTAACTAATTCAAAATCCAAGGGATTAAGAAATACCTATGGTATTTGTCTGGTTTAAATACAAAGGTGTGCAAGTGTTGACTGGTAATTGTGTTGTATCTCGCATTTTTTTCATTCTAGAGCAGGTCTCGTAATTGGGAATTTATCAGCATTTCCACTGGGGTAATTTTACAGGATTATCCACCCTCTGTTCTTCCTGCTGGTTCATCTGGACTCTGTGGAGTTTGCTGCTAGCAATGGAGCCTTCTGTGGGGGTTTATTCATGCTATTACTGAAATGGAGCCCTTCACATTTGGATTAACTCTTTGTTCACTTTTCCCCTGAATCGCTTGGATCAGCCCATGTTTAAAAAGGATCCTACCATGCATCTCTTTTCTTTTTGTGTTCTGAAGTTGAACTCTGAATACAGTTTCATGTTCAGGCTGTTTACTGTGCTTGAATTTTAGAGGAAGAACTGAAATATAAAGATAGATGAAACTGTAATACTGCATGGACAGGTAAATACATTTGACTTTTTATACATGAAGACTTGAAAACATGTTATGAAGGGTTACAAATTGAATGAGCGTGGTACCTTTTCAGGATAGGGCTGTACTAGATATTAGGAAGACATTCTTATAACCAAGTGCAATGTTTGTGATGGAAACCACTGTCTTTAAAATGGTTTCAAGACTAAGCAAATTAAAAATTATTTCCCCACGTATTAACAAAAGAATCTATATTTGAAAACATGGCTGTATAAACAGAAATGATTCTGTTTATCTATTACCTAAAAACTTAATGTTTGTAGTGCACTGTGCCATGCTGTTTGGCTCACCACCGTGCCAGGAGTCCACGTGGTGAACCGGAATTCTTCCATCCACTTGTGCAGTCCCTGTTGCAGAGGCCCTGGTTTTGTTTGCTAGCAGACTGTTGAGTTTTAAATTATTATTATCTGTTTTTGTCGTGTCCTTTTGGCTGTACACTTGTGTATGTGCAGTCTGACCATTACATCCCAGTCTCAAACAGGTCCACATTAGGCAAAGATTCCACACAGAGTCTTTAGGAATGGAGATGCCTTTCAGCCTTCAGAATTGAAGGGATGTACAAGAATTGACACTTATTTCTGTAGGGGTTTTATTTTCAGAAAATATATGTAGTATTGAAAGATTACAGCTGTGTACAGAGGGCTTTAAAAAGCTACTGGTGATCTTAAAACACCACAAGAATATCCTCAACAGACCCAACCACCAGATTTTAGTTCTAGTTGCATGAGGCAGAGGTTGACCCATTCCCAGTTGAATACAAAGTATCTGGGGGTTTCAATCCGTATATTGAGGTTTTACACTACTTCCCATGTCAAAATACTGACATTGCTGATCCCAGTCTAAATTTAGCCTTTTCTGTGGTGTAATTTTGAAGGCTTTATGCATAAATTGCTCAAACTGAGTCACTGCAGGGTTTAATCTGTTTTGTTCTTTCTAAAGTGTTGGTGCTTCACACTTGGAAGTGTGATGATTGTACAATATCCTGAAAGATTGTTGCATTGTGTTAAGTGACATAATTTATGTTCTTGCATTGAAATTGGATTGTACAAGTCCACTCAACAAGGGAGTTTTGGCATAAGTTGGGGACCTGCACTCACAGTTTCTACATGGAGCAATTTCTGCAGCTGAGGTCTTGAAGAGTTTACAAATGCTTAGGCAGGTCCCAAAGAAAAAGCTGTTTAAATGCTTAACATGTACTTTTAGCTGCTAATTGCACTTCCAAGATGGTGCTTATTTAAAAAAAAAGACTGGCAACAGCTCAGTTTTTCCTTTTGTAAGACTGCAACATGAATCCTTTCGTTAATGCCTTGGAGGCCTTTTTTCTAGTGTATGAATTAAGGAGGGACTAGGAGCAGTAAATATACACAGTTGTTTATTTTAGAACTGAAATACATGCTGTTGGAATTCCAATTTATGCTACAATGGGGATCTGCAGGAAGAGATTGATTTGATTTTAGATTTTTTTTAGACTGGGAATGCTGTTAGTTTTTCTGTGGAGGCTGCCAGCTCAACATTGTGAACACAGCCTGGATATTTGGATGCCTTTCTTGTGCGTCTTAGTTCATGTTCCTGGTATGCAGGCTTTATTCTGCCAGTGAAGGGGCTCCCTACCTGAGGACCTTCCTAAAGTTTCTGTTCCATTTTATAATAGTACCAATATCTCCAAAGCATCCTTTGAGCTTCCCCTTTTCCTGAGCAAGGCAGCGGTTTCTGTTGAAACACTATGGTTTTCCAGAACACGCTGAAGCAATTTGAGTGATGAATCCTTTCATGAGGGTGCAGCATCTTGCCATGGTTGGGAGATCAGGAATATACAATAGTCATATCCTGCATGTTCCAAATAATATGCCGTTTTATTGCTTGAGCTATTTTGGAGTGTATCGATAGGTGAGATGTGGATCCTGCACGTTGATCTGACTTAAATGCTGCTCCACAAAAGTATCTCTCTGCATAGATCAGTTTGCAGAGTCAGGGATCAGAAAAAAAACTTGCTTCAGAGACAGATTTTCCATGCGATTTTTGCAACAAAGGCCAAGTTTAGCCAACACCTACAAAGACTGAAGGCTTGAAACTAAACTGAAACACCACCAGTTGGCCATGCACCATCTGATGTGTATCACCTGTCAGAGCAAGGAAATGGCAGCATAATGGCTGAATATAAAAAGTATTGAGAAATTTTATGCCACACTCTGACCATTAATACTTTTAAATACTGTTTTAAGGTAGTTTTAACAGTTGCTCACCCAACAGAGGAGCTTTGTCTGACAAAGCAAAGGTCCTGTGGATTAAGAAGAATTTCAGTGCTGCATTAATCACAATTCATCTGCAGAGTATTTTCAGGAATGAGAGCTTTTAGGAGCAAGTAATAAGTGTGAAGAATAATTAAAACTAGTAAGGAATTCTGCTTTGGTGAGGGACGTGATGAAAGATCTGCCTGTGGAGATTTGCAATGGCCAGTCACGGCATAGGTCCTCTCTGTATAGGGGGCAGTGGACTAGATCACCTTATGGCTTCTTCTGATTTAGTAGGTCAGGACTTCTCTCCAGTGGCAGAATTTGGAAAGCTGCTACTTTGGTTGCTCATTAAATCCACGTCATCCATGTCAGTACAGCTGTTGTCAGAGTAGTGCTCAAAAGCAGCCAGTGACATGGCTGAGCGGTGATACTTCATTATTTAAAAAACCAAACCCCTGTGACCTCTAAACCCCACTTTCTTACCTGGGTATCATTGTTGGTTTTCAGTATTGTCTCACAAACAGCTGCATCAACACAACTGAGAGAGGTGATGCAGTGGAACATGGGGACAGGAAAGAAGCCTTGAGTTGGCTTTGCTGCACAAGAGCGTGGTTGTGGAAAAACATTTTCAGCCTTGTTGGTTAAATTTGAAGTAAAACCAATCTGTGAATAATTTGCTTGCTGTCAGGATGTGGCTAGATGGGTAGAGCATCAACTGTGCGATGAGTTGTGTAACATCCTGACCTTCAGTTAGTTTAGCAACGCCAATACTAACAAGCAACACCAATACTAGAAATTGGGCTCTAGGAAGGCAGAGATTTTCAGATTTTAATACTGACATCTCTTGTCAGACTCTAGTTCAGTTCTGTAGCAGGGATGCTGAAAATAAGCTCATATCCAAACTACATTAAAGTAGCTGAGTTCTCTCTTACTCCTTAGTTCTGTTGTAATACTAAGAAATAGTGTTTTGTGTGGTGACTTTTGGTTTTCCCCCATGAAACAACAGAAATATGGTAAGCATTCTGCAGACACATAAAGGAAAATGTGGTAAGGAACATGTTGGTGCATGTGCCAGTATTTAGAATAGCTTACTGAGTTGGACCAAGATGAGAAATATTGCACTGGGTTCCCTAAACAAGAATCAATGTTCCATGTATTGTGAAGAATCTAAATAACTAAATTGTCAAATATGATTGGATAGAACCAGTGGAGTGGGAGTTGATGTTATATTAATGTTTTGAAGTGTAAGACTGTTCTCAACTTTCTAGAGATACTTGGAGGTGAAGTTTTCAACCCTTGGTCTTTCTGCCTACATTTTTAAAACCTGAAGCTAAATGTTTAACAGCACAACTCTTCCCTTTTAAAGCTGGTCTTTTAGGTTCCATCTGACTTGTACAGTATACAAATCTGTAATGCAATGCAATTTATTTAAATTCTTAAAGTAATTAGTGAACCTGATATCTCTTTAATATATTGGCATTTCAGAATACACTAACAGAATGTGCAAAAAGCTGAGTGCTGTGTAGTACTCATTAACTAGCCAATGTGGTTCCAGGGGTACCAGTTAAGGTCAGTCTTTGCTTTGCAATTTGGTTTTGTGTTGCTGTTTGTTTTGTATACAGCAGCATTTTACTATAGTCATAATTAGATACAATTTCTGATAATTAAGAGCTATTCTAATCATCTGGACCAGTTTGCAACACTGAGAACATTTGGACATTGTATTTCTGATGATTATATGTTGTGCAGGGTAAGGGGTGGGAGTTGGAGGGGTTTTTATCATGAGTTTGATTAAACAGGTCTGTCTGGAAGATGGAGCAGTCAAGGACCTCTGTCCGCAATTGTGCCTTTTGTACTCCAACCATTTTAGAGTTCTGTTCTGAATCTAAACTAGTTTTTGTAGCAAACGAACATGGAAGTGGCAATTGCCTCTTTGCATTGTGTTTTTCACGCTGTGCAAGGTTTAGAGGATTACAGGTACACCATTAAAATATGGGACTGCACGTTGCTTATCTGTGAGAAATTGTAATAGGCAGGGGTTGGGTGGAAAAAGTAGAAGTTGGGAAAATCTCCCTATGTCTGGCACTGCCAGCTGGAACTAGCCAGTTTGCATTTCCACAAACAAGTAGTTATGAAGGACAAAGAAACCTTAATTAAATTTGAAATACCTGCAGGTCAAAATTTAATATGCTCATCTTAAAAATATGAAATGACTGAGTTTTGAACTTAACAAAATTTAAAGCCTGTACTAGCCAGTGCTCTCTAGTCTAATGGAGCCTTCCTGATTTGAAGACAGCAAGTAAATCCTTTGACATTTATGGCCCAGTTTATCTGAACCAGGATGCTTTGCTTGAGTTTCAGGAGGGTTATGTTTCATTTTAGTCAGCTTTGGCAAGATTAAGAGGTTTGGTGAACTTTAACAGCTTTATAGATTTTTAAAAGAATATTAAAGCATTTATCAGCTTCTGAGTTTTCTCTAGTAGAACTTATATATGCAAATTCATATAACTCATGATTAGTAATATTCCAGATACACTTACATGATTTAATGGTTATTGACTTAACCAGTATCTTGTATTTATTATTACACATGTTCACATGCACGTTCACATCCCAAAGCATTATCTTAAGTCTAAAAAAGAGGAAGGGTAATCGTGGGGTTTTTTTGCACTTGTGTAAAATTACAGTTTTAGAAGTCCTCAGAATAGGATGGAGAAGCATTACATCTCTGATGAAGCCATTAAATCTTAATATGCTAACAGCCACTAAAATATGATCTTAGCGAGTGAAAAAGTACTTGGAATGAATCAATTGACTTTGTGTTGACTCAACAGCTATTTTTATAATTTTAATTTAGATTATTCCAACATTAAGCTATAAATTGGGTTAAAGGGATCTTGACACTTTCCCACATGTTATAGTTGGGTCTCTTGGGACGGGGGAATGTTTCAGGAGTTGTCCTTGTGCTGCTGCAGTTCTGCCTGTGCCCGCAGGCGGTACATGCCATCCCTCCACACGCTAAGCAAAAGGAAATTTTTAACTTACAGCATGTGTTCCGAAAAATTCAGGTGTTGGCCTTTAGCTGATTTCCCAATCGGATTTTTCCAAGCCTTATGTTTTCAACACCAAATACTTACTGTAAAAAAAATTTACTTGTACAGCCTTTTTCAAATAAAATGCCAGGAGTGTTTGTACTAGTCCACAAATAATAGGTGTTTACACAACAGACTTGATATTTGCCTTGAAGTAGCATACTAGCAGGGAAAAAATAAATACGTGGTTTCTTGCAACACTGGTGTTTTCTTTGTATATATTTCAATAGAGGGATCTGCTTCATGCCTACAAAGTTAAATGTAAGGTTTTATTTCAGTAGATAAGCAAGTCCTTAAATTTCTATTTATTCAGCCTCAGAATATTTGTGATTTTAGTTCTAATGTACTGTAGTATGGATTTCTCAATTCTGAGGCAGATTTAATTCTTTCAGATTTTTTTTTTCTTTTGGGTGATGGCTCACACCTGCTTTCCTGACCTTTGGTTTATCTGCTTGTGTATTGTAGCAAAATAGATTTTGCAGATATGTTGCATGTTACAATACATTGTAGCAAAGTGCATTTTGTATAAATACATGTGTAAATTATGTGTAACATAAATATGTATTGTATATTATATTGCAACAAAATATGCACTATGTAGCAAGCTATGTTTCATAGCAGAATGCAAGTGCTCTATTAGGGTGTATCCCTGCTAGTTGGGAGACACAGAATTACTAGGCACATATTAAGTTTTACATTTAAAAAAGCAAAGTTCCAATTTAGTGTGTTTTGAATAAGACATTTATAGAAATAAGATAACATGAGATTTCGAAGGCTTTGTAGGAACAGTATCAGGATACAGAAAAAGTATCCAGTTCTCTAGTTTTATGTCTTAGGTGGGTGGGGTGATGCCCAATCTTTAAAAAAAGAATTTAGCTGAAATACATTAAATGTAATTCACAGGGCACTTGACGTTTAGCTGGGATGCATTGGGTATTTGTTTCCTTTCCTCATCATGGCATCTTGCCCATGAATATTTTTCCATCAGTTTTCAGTATTGACATCACTCTCGAGTTTGTTGCCCAGGCTGGGAACAGGCTGAGGATAAATTCAGTCATTGACTCAACTCATCAAGTCAAGTGTGTAAATTCTGCAGGGACTGACCTTTATCATAAACCCCGTTCAAGCTGCTGTGACTTTTCTGTGAGGAGGTGCCAGATGTTGCACCTTGTCATCCTAGCCAGGGACAGTGTTGTTGCTTATTTGCCTGTTAATTCAAGCTGAAATGTAATTAAGTTCCCATAGAAATTCATGACTTGCTAAGTAAAGCACCACCAGTGACAGGACAGGGAAAGCAGCAAGCTTGATTCCTATTGGAAAAGCACTTTGTAAAGAAGGAGTGGTGAGTCTTTGAGTAGGAAAGGGCAAATCTGCAGTTTTATAGTAAAACTGAAATGCCGCACAATGAAATTATCTTAAAGATTTTTTTTCTAAAGTACAGTAGTTATCTTTTAGAGGTACTTCTGTTCCCTTTGAAGAAGGTCACTGTTTGGAGTTGAAAGCAGAAATTCCTGTTAATTCTAATAAAGTTCAACAGTAGAAATTAACCCTTTCAGTACAGATTAACACATCTGATTAGCCGATACATTGCTAGACCTGCTACAGCCTTAAGTTATCTAAAAAGCAATGTACTTTGCCTTCAGTTAGGATTTCAGACTTTGTTCAGTGTTACTGTTTAACTGGGTGAGGGTAGCTGGAAGCAAGAGTTTGCTTCCTGCTATGGGAGAAGAGATTTTGTGTCAGTGTGGCCAGAAGTGCCATTATGGTGGTGTCTTGATTTCAACAGCTGCAAATCCACACATACATTCCTGCTATACAGGAATAATAACACAGGAAGCTAGTCTCTCCCTCAAATATATATTTTTTTTTCCTCTTCCCCCCTTAGCCAGTTTAATTCTCCTCACCAGCTCCTTTGTTATCAGACAAAAGTCAGTGCTGATGCAAGGGTGAAATGGAAATACAGGGTCCTGGGGAGGAGGAACTGCAGCAGGGCCAGCTTAGTTCTGCTTCATGCATTGTAAAACCACAGTGCAAGTGGTAGAGGGTGTGGAAGATCCTAAATTAACTTTGAATTCAAAACAGACGAGTCAATTTAAGAAACATTTATATTTGTGGGGAAGGTCATTGGAACCCATTTTTAAGTGAAACTTTGGATTGCATGGAAAAGAGCTTCAGGGTTAAAGGCACAAGGTTACAAAAGAATGATCTGGGGTGAGCTTTCAGTTGAGGGTTTGGAGAGAGAAAGGAGAAAAAGTCTCTCATATGTGCTATTGTTTCCTTATGAAATTTTTGAGCAACTTAATGGATTGCTTTCTATCCTGCTACTTTTCAGCAGTTGAGAAGTTATTTGTTTGGCAACTCATACTGCACTGCACCAACAAATGGAAAATATTGTCCAATTGTCTTGTTACTTCTTACTTTATTCGATCTAGATTTGCATCATTTATTCACTGTTTTTAATTAAAGTAGCAAAAAGTTTGAGTAATTCTGCACTTGATCAGGTGTGGTGCTACTTTGTTTACTTCCCCCTCCTGGCTATCTCCTGATCTGCATTACTGTGTTAGTGACAAGTAAAAGCAAGTAAAGGGGAAGGAGGGGATGCCAGAAGTCACTGACATGTTAGGAAGTTTCAGAAGCAGAGCTCTAATGCTTCTTCAGCATTCTGATCTTGAAGTATTTCTAAAGGTCCTCCCAGATTTGTAAATGGGTTTTATAGATAGTTCATAGTAAGTATGGAAATAGTTATTTTGCAATAATTGATTGGATCAGTTGGAATTATGTCTGAACACTGTGTTGCTCTTAGTTGTTCATCATTTTCTACACAGTTTTAGAATTCAAGTTTTCTTTTCCTAATTTAAAGATGGTGTTTTAGGGGCAAACTTGGTATCTACATCCATAGTAGTAAAGGGTTGTACTTGGCCTACAGGAGTTGTCCAATACATTTAATTTTGAAATCAAGTTAATTTATCATGGTACTGTAGAAAGCATTTCAGAAAATGAAGAATTGCTGTACTACTGGGGTGCTTAAAAAACTCCAAAACCGTCATCTCAAAGTATATACTCACCTACTTATTTTGTTAAAATCTTCCTCCTCACTGTCTTCCAATTTCATAAAAATGGCAGAAGGGTAGAACAAGAAAAAAAGTCATCATCTTTCCTGCCCTGTCACTCAGAGCAGACTCATTTCTCCATTCTGAAGAGATTATTTCTTGGTAGTTTCCATAGTCACCTCGAGCATTAAATACCTCATAGTCCAGCTTCCACTTTGTACATGTCCATAGCCAAGGACACTCACCATTCCAAATGTCTTGTCAGGCAATGAGCTGAACTCCCTTTGTTCTTCTACAGGGAGCAGTGTGTCTAAACCAGCTTGGCCTCCAGGAAGTCCTTTTCTAGGCCACCAGCGCCTCCTGATGTGGTGCCCTCCATGGCTCTGGTGCTGTGGCTGGAAGTGCATCCCAGATGCTCATGGTGCTAGTGATGGCACTGTCACTGTCCAGGACAATCCCAGACCCAGCTCCCAGCCTGGCTGCAGTCATGGCTGTAATCTGGAGAGACAGGCAGCAGTCAGGGCGGGTGCAGCTCGACTTGGGAACATTTGGCTTTGTCTCCAGTGGTCTGCTCTGAGGGGAGCCAGAGCCAGAGCTCCATCACCCACCTGCTGCAGTAGCCAGCTTTGTCAGCGCTCTTCCAGCAGGTTACCCTTCCTTGACATAATGACCTTCATGTTTCTTCCTTCTCTTCCTGATCCCTGTCCTGATCCCTTCCCTGAAGGGGCTGTCGGTCCCTGCTGCCCCTCACCCTGTCCCCAAGCCTGTCTTTCAGCACCCTCTGTTCAAACAAGGGCTTAAAGCAGTGTCTGCACTGGAGGATTGAGCTCTAATTCCCTGTGTCAGACCCTGTGCACTATTGACCTCGTTGGCCTTGCTTGGCTCAGTTTCTTTGGGGTAAAGGGTGTTATTTCTGTGTGGGGACTGAATGACCCACGGTGGGCATGGGCAGCCACACTCAGTACAGCTCTCAAGCTCTTCTGTTTTTACAGCTATTAAAATGACAATTTTGATAACCGGGTACAAGATAGTAAACCATTTCATTTGCATTCAAACATATTTGAATGTCCTTTTCATTAAATTTATGTAGTCTGGAGTGTGTTCCAGGCATCCATGTCATATCTTCATCACAAAGATTTTCTCCTTTACAAAGTGATTTGCTGTATATGATAACAGCCTAACATTAATGGTGCTTCCACCATCTGTGTTGGTGCAAGTGAAAACTACAGGTGGTATAAGCCCTTTTGAAAATTACCATAATGATTGTTAAGAGCTGCAGTTATCAATGGTTCTAAGGATGTTCAACACTATTTTATGAGTCTTTCTAAAAGTTGCTTTAGTCTAACAAAACTCTATCACTTAATCTGATGTTTACCTCACCTTTTATGTTTTACTGTAGCAGCTCAGCAGGTGCTAAATTTGGATTTGGGGAGGTGGAGAAAGGAGACAGTAAAATAGACTGATTTTCTTGAACTACTCCATGCTGTGACATTTTGAAATTCAATTCAAGGTGTTGTGCTTGTATTTTATGCTGTACTGTGAGATACAACCCAAGTTTAGCCTTCCTGTCAGTTCCTGAGAAATTTTGAGCTCTGGGTGATAGATGAAGATGTGCTAATGCCTGGTGTGACAGTATTCGAGATGTGGCTGGTGGCAGTGATGCTCTCAGGCAGCAGCAGCTCTTTCAGCCAGGAGGCTCTCAAGCATTTGCTGCTTTTCTGGCACCTGGTAATCCTAAACAGCAGGAAGTCATCCTCTGAGAAATGCAGCAGTGAGAGAGGGAAAACCATCGAGAGCAGGAACTTTATTGAGAGGGAGGGTAGTGACATGGAATGACTCAGGATCACCAGGATCCAGTGTTAAACCCTCTAATTCTTAACTCTCTACTTGTTTGAGTGTACATTAACAAAACCCACTGGAAAAGTATGTCATCCTCTTCTAGCAGTGATACACTGTTGGTACCAGCAAAGCTGTTAATTAGTGCATGTGATTGAGTGTGCTCTGGGGAGCGTTCGTGTTTCTGTACTGAATGAGATTTCTGTCTTTGCAATACCTTCTCGAAAAATTGGAACATATTTATTAATTCAGGGAGCGGCAGGAAGAGAAAGCAGTAAATGTCTGAGGAAGGCGAATGTTTCCTGACAAGCTGGAGCATTCCTACAAGGTCTTTGTGAATTATATATAATTATACATAGACATTTCAGAAGAGATGCTCTGTACATTACTCTGATATATATTTTTGCACCAGTTGCATAATTACTGCAGGGAGAAGTTAGACTTTTACCTTTCTGGAGATTATAGTCCACTCTCCTGTCGTTTAATTGGTGAAGTTTGATGAAAAAAAGCATTACACTTGGTGATTCCCGCACTCTGGGTACTCAAATGCCTTCACTCTGGAAGGAGCCTCACCCAGCTGCTATTTATAATCTGATCCTTTTACCCAGAATTCACTTCTTAAAGGGGAATTTCTTTTCACTGCAGGAATCTGGTTTTGACCAGTAGTGGGAGTGGGAAAGGGAAGGAGGAGTGTGACTTAGTAAAAAAGCTGTTATATTAAAGTAAGCATGTGATACCTAAAAGCTTTATTTTAATTAATATGCATAGAAAGTTTTTGGTGGATTTCTGTTGGTTTGTTCAACATGCAGAGTAAACATTTTTCAGTAAAATCAGTAAACAGATTGTAAGTTTGGTTGATAGTCTTGTTTACTAGGAGTTAATTCTTTCATTATTTTATATAATGACAACATTTTTCAGTTCATCCCAGGAAATAAAGAAATGAGAAAGCCTTAAAATACTTAGTAGGAAGATGTCCTTAGAAATTTGACCAGTAAAGCTGTTTGCTTATTGAGTGGGTTTGGGTAGTATTATAATGTTGCTGTAATGTATTTTGCTGAGTAATTGCATAATATTGCTTGTAATGTGTTTTTAAGTGTGATTTGAGCCAGCATTGTTGAATTTCTGTATTTCATACAAATAGATTTATAGCTTGTTGTTTGTTGGAGAGGAATGTTTGCTTCTCTGTCATGGTGCGTGATTGAGTATGGTAAAAAGAACCTAGAAAAATTATTCTTATGAAGTTATGAGGAATGATGTGAAAAAGAATGAGAAAAATGAAGTTAAATTTCAGTATTAAATATCTAGCTGAAGAAAGTGATAGAAATATCTACCTTGAGTGCAATACTTTCAGACTGCAGAGAGTGGAACTGATAGGTAATCTGAGTTATTAGCAAATGTGTTCTTTAGGAGTATGAGAGATCCCAGTGGTGGTGATCATCCCTTTTTGAAAGTTCATTGCTGAAGAAACAAGTGCCTGCAGTGGGATGTGTCAGTTTTGAGAGACACACACAACATAGCTATGAAAAGTGGTGGGACACAATTTTTAAACTCTTTGTAGATTCTGGTGAATTACTGGGAGGTGGGGGGGGCGGGCTAGGCTGTTGTCTGCTATTTTAGGAGCATGAAGAATCTCTGGGTTTATTTTATTTTATAGCAGTGTTTCTCATTCAGCACCTTTGGTAAATGGGCACATTATCTGTAGCTCTGAAAAGTATTTGGTACAAAAGTCTAATATTAACTTTAACTGAAATGGGAATTACCTTGTAAAGAATTCTCAGTATATAATATCTCAGTTAATCAGTTGCCTTTTGGTTTCAATAGGAATGCCCAAGGAAAAGTACGATCCACCTGATCCACGGAGGATGTACACAATTATGTCCTCAGAGGAAGCAGCCAATGGAAAGAAATCACACTGGGCAGAGTTGGAAATAAGTGGTAAGAAACTGAGGCATGGTCCTGAGTTATAAACTCACTGAAGGTAGAGTGGATTTGGCCAAGTCTGGGGTGGAGTTACCTGCATTGAAGTGAGCCAACAGAACACTGGGATAGCAGCTGAGGGGTGTGTGGGGGGAAGGGTTTGGGCTGGGATAACACAGGGAGTTGTAGGAGGGGTAAGGTGGGGCAAGTGGGAAATCCCCTTGTATAGGAAAGTTGTCAAGGTAAGGATATGAATGTGAGCTCTGTGTGTTTTAAGAAAATGAAGTGAGTGAGAGCATGAATTTAAGATCTAATTTGAAAAAGAGAAGATGGTGAAGTTGGGGTTGATCTATAGTGGTATGTTCTTACTGGAGGTAATGTAACAATTGGATATTAGTCCATAAAGCAGAAGTTTTCTGTGTAAAAACAGTTAGAAATTTTGCTTTGTTCCTAAGATTAAAGGCAAACACCAAAACTTCCACAATCTGTGCAAGCTTTCAGATACTGTTGGTCTCGAATCTTTTCTGAAAAATAAAATAATGCTCAGAATTCATAAGCATGTATTTCAATTGGTGAACCAGTCTCTTGATTTGTAGAGCAAATCCTGAGTTTGCTACAAAAAGTGCGTTTACAAGGAAATTAAAGCAATTATTTTAAGCAGTAAAAATTATTTTGTGACATTTTAAATTTAGGCTTAAAATATGTAGGTTCTTTAAGCAGCTGTGAAAAAATTGTCATATAGGATTTATAAATGACTGTTCAATAGAGAAATTTATGGAAAAAGTACTAAAAAACAGTTCTTCAGATTGTAAAGAGTCTTTCCATCCAGTTGACTGAATCTGTGCCTTGCTTCCAGTACCACGTGCCTCACCATGTGAATAGCATTCTTTACTGAAGGTTACAGATGCAGAAACCCAGTTAAATGCTGCTTCAGGAATCAGCATTATATATCAGCATTAGGCTTGGAATCCTCTTGGACATCTGCTGCTCTGCATAGGAAGTGCATTAAGTGATGGCTCTTTCCTTTCATGCCTGGTAATCTCACTACAGGCTGATTCCCGCCAAGGGAGGTGCTGCAGTGGAGAGCTTGGATCAGGGATGGTGATTGGAAATCCTTTCAGCTACGAGGCTTTCTATGATCACAGTCACCTGTTTGCATTGGGGGTGGGGAAGAGGTGGTAATTCAGCTTTTAAAATGCAAAGGACTATTGATTTGTGTTTAAAACCTTTCAAAAGATTTCTTAACGAGCATTAGAGGAGCATCAATCCCTTAAGAACTGTATGCATTTGCCTTGCAAAATAAAATGTGCAGTGTTTTTGTTTCATTAGTGTTCACACTGTCCTTTTCTTGCAAAATACTTGGTCACATAATACAGAAAGCCACAAATGTTTTAACTGATCTCATTTAAATCATGTTTTTTCGCTACAGGCGTTTTTATGCTCTTTGTTTTGTTATAGCTCACTGGAAATTATACCAGTATTAAACATTCTGCTCCCAGGGACTGAGTCCCAGATGTCTCAGTGTAACCTTCCCTGGGCACTAAATATGAATTCTTATTTTGGAGAAAATAATTTAAGAAAAGGAATTACAAAGTATGTGTGCTGGTGTAATGTTAACCAGACTGTTGTTAACCTTGATGTGTCACATTAGGGATTTTAAAGTTGCTCCAACTAAGTTTTTGCTTTGGAGAAACTGGTGTTGGTACTCCTAATGCTTTTGGTACAGTGAGATGAATTTTGTAAATGAAAAAGGATTTACCCCTGGAGGAAAAAAGTCTTGGAGAGAAGAAATATTTTGAGACCTTCTGATGATATCTCACATTCACTGCATGCGGCAGTGTAAAAACCTTGATTCTGTCACACAAATCCATGTTTCCACCCTTCAGTTTATACAAAAAGTCATACCTTTTTTAAAATATCTAGCAATAGTTGATACAGCTTTTAGTTGAATGCCAGATGGAAATCCATGTTCTCAACTAAGCATCTTAGTCACCCTAAATATAGTATTTCTATCTGTTCTTGGCTGGATTAATGCCATAGAGTAAAGATTTTTGGTTTGAAAGATGTGTGGAAGTAAAGGATGAACCAAAGCACCATCTTTCATCTCAGACTATATAAACTATAATTGAAAAAAATCTGTTTCTTACACCTCTATTAATGATAAATTCATGGTCAGCTAGTTAATATGTTTTGTCTTGCATGGAACTAGATAAAGACAGATGTTTAAGCCTTAAGTGTGGTTTGGGAAAAACAACCTCAAGCATCTTTGGCAATATCTTGCATTTTCTCACACAGTGACAGATTTTTTCATCTATAGAATCAGTGATTAATGGAATTTACATTGAATAAAATAATAATAATAATGCCCACAAGCAAAACTCCCTCTCAAATTCCCCTGCCCTGTACATACTTGAAAAATGTGCTATTATTGCCAAATCTATGTATTTTAAATGTTCTGTTTTCTCTTGTACCTTTCTTCCACAGGGAAAGTGAGAAGCTTAAGTTCATCATTGTGGACACTGACCCATTTGACAGCTTTGCACCTCAGTGACAATTCCTTATCCCGTATTCCTTCAGACATTGCCAAGCTTCACAATCTGGTATATCTGGACTTGTCCTCTAATAAAATTCGCAGTTTACCAGCAGAGCTCGGAAACATGGTGTCACTCAGGTATGGAAATCCTAACAGGAGTTAAAATTGTTCTTTTATTGTCTTTGTAGCACCAGTTCAAATTTCAGCACAAGTAAGTTCCCCTTTCCTCCCTTCTTATGTGCCTCCCTGAATACTTGGTGTGAGTTGTGCAGCTATAGGAGTACTGGCTTTTCTGTGATCTCTTGTTCTGATGTATGACAGCACAGAATGAGCCTCAGAAATGCTTGGTTTGATGGCAGTCACCCATTTTATATTTTTCCAAGTCAGTTTTCCTCTGAGACATCTCTTTCCAGATTCTTTTACAAATCTTTTATGTGGTGTTTGTCTCAAAGAGTAAGTGAGGCACAAAAAAATTTGTTTTAACTCATAGTAGGGTAGGAAGAAGATCGGATTAAACATTCATAATCATGTTAATACAATGTTTTCCTCTTTATTCATATTTAGAAATTATACTTAACAATAGTTCTTGTTCTGTTTATTGTATAACAATTGCAACATGTCTTATATCATCTCCTCCCCACCTTTGCTGTGATGTAACTGCATTCATGTGTAAACTGGGAAGGAGAAAAAAAATGTTCTAATCATAGCTTTTTGAGGGTTTTTTTCCTTCGGTTTTGTAATGCCAAGATGTACAAAGTTAACATGAAATGAAAAGTGAAATATGAACGATGATGCCTATTAAGATTATACTTAAGGCTGCAGCATTTTACTTTGTAAAAACACTGTTACATAAATATATAAATTATTTATATAAGAGTAAATATTTACAGGCAACAGTCTTTTGCCCTTGACCCAAAGGAAGAGCCTTATCTTAGGTTTCTTAGACAGTTGCCAGTAATTGCCTTCATTGCTGTTAATTTTGAAGATATTTCTGAACAGCTTTCTCAAATCCAGAAAACAGAGAGTCTGAAAGCAACAAGAATGTTACTAGAAGTAAAGACAGTGATGGAGAAATGGACTGCCAGCACAGCTTTCATGAAACTGGAAGCAAAGCAAGTTTGCACATAGAAATATCTGTCATTACATTTTCCTCCCCTTTAGAAAAGTCTGCTCTGTTGGA
Source organism: Brachypodius melanocephalos (assembly GCA_013398615.1). Classification (NCBI taxonomy): domain Eukaryota; kingdom Metazoa; phylum Chordata; class Aves; order Passeriformes; family Pycnonotidae; genus Brachypodius; species Brachypodius melanocephalos. Next base: position 7,041,188 of record VZSR01000479.1, read on the forward strand.
GAGGATTAAACTGGCTGATTAAATTGGTGCTAAAAGCTCAAATTCCAGAGCAGTTCAAGTCTCAACCTTGGAGGCTGAGCAAAGGGACCTTGCTTTTTGAAGCATAATTGGCAGCTCTGTTTTGTAGCATGTTGTATAGTTGCTTTCAACTGGAGTGGAGTCTGTTCTAAGCTCTAGTTCTTTCTTTGCATTACTATTTCAATTAAAAGCAGTTATTAGTAACAGGTTTGTTCCCTTCTTTATCCAGCTCCTTGGATATTTTGAGCTAGCAACCCTAAATTTACTGGAGTAGTCTCAAATTCATGTTTGTACTTCATTAGCCTCCTTTCAGTCTTTTTAAAACATTTTTGTAAATATAACACTTGTGACATGGGGATAGCTTAGCAGTGCAGAGTTATCAGTAATGTCAAGTCGTTATACCTTCTTCCCAGCACTTCTGATTTATTCTGGTTGATTCTGTGAAGCTTCAGCTCTTGCAAGTCCTAAGTTTCTTCTGAGCAGACAAGGGTAAATTTTGTAAATGTGAAATGTGTAGCTAAGGTCTAGGATCACATAAGTTTTCTATTTATGACCAAAACACAGCACTTGAGCCCAGATCTCTAGATGTGAAAAGCTGTGCATGAACCCACTGTGCTCCTTAGTAATTGCAGCTGCTCCATGGTTTTTTTTCACTGTAGTGAAAGGGAAGAAAAACCCATAAGCACATCCTATGTGAGAGCACATTGCAGGTCCCAGCTGGGCTGGGGTTTTGTGTTCCAGGCTGGCTCTTTCTTGCTGCAGACACTTCCCCTGGATTCTGGGAAGCTGTTCAAACTAATGGTAATTCAACCCTGGGCATTGCTGATATCCTGAGCCACAGAAAACATTTGTGCTCTCAACACTTGAGAACTGATAACAGCTCTCCCAGCTCCCACATCTGGAGCTCTGGGTTTGGTCTGCACTGTATAGAGCTCTCCCAAGTCTCCTTTCATCTCCCTTTTTTACTGCAAGTAGTTGAAAAAAGAGATGTCAAAGCAGTAGGATTTCTAATCTTCGCGGAAAAAGGAGAAAAAAACCAAAACGGTGTAACACGTTATCTTGGAAAGCTCAGCTGTAAAACAGATTCTCTTGATATGCTTGAAAGAACTTGAGTGCACCCCCAGTACATTTGCAGATGACATGGAGCTGGGTGGAAGGGTTGATCTGCTGCAGGGCAGGAAGGCTCCACAGAGGGATCTGGACAGGCTGGATCATGGGCCAGGGCCAGTGGTGTGAGGTTCAGTCAGGTGAAGTGCTGGCTCCTGTGCTTGGGTCACAACCCAGCAGTGCTCCAGGTTGGGGGAACAGTCTCTGGGAAGGCTGCCTGGTGGAAAAGGACCTGGTGTGGGTGGTCAGCAGCAACTGAACGTGAGCCAGGTGTGCCCAGGTGACTGAGAAAGCTGATGGCACCTGGCCTGGATCAGGAATAGTGTGGCAGGACCAGGGCAGTGACTGTCCCCCTATGCTGGGCATTGCTGACACCACACTTCAAATCCTGGGGTCAGTTCTGGGCTGCTTATGACAGAACGGCATTGAAACCCTCAATTGCTGTTCTGTAGAAATCAACAGGAGTTAAATTAACTCTTCCTTCCAGGTTTCCTTTTTCTTTTTCTTTTTTTTTTTTCCAGAAATATTTGACAAGTCTCTAGGCACCGAGTTGTAAACACTTTGGAGCAGCAACTTTATAGTGATTGATTCTATGAAAGTCTTCACTTCTTAGTGGGAATTAATATAGGAAAGTGAAAAGTCTAGTTTCTCTGCCCAATTTGTTGGGATATCAGAATTCAGGACATGAATTCTCTTCCTGTCTGTATATTGGTTTTGTGAGTTACAAACAGATTTCAGTCTTACCACTGAAATTATGAAAAGAAAACCACCCAAACCAACAGAAAATTACTGCTGTAGATGACTTGCATTGTAATGCTATAGCTGTAATCATACTGCCATGATCCTGGATTTTTTAGTTTGGTTTCAGGGATATAATTTCCCTTTATTTCTTAATCACAGCTGACCTATTTCATGGCCTGGTTTGTCTGTGCTGTTACTGCATCATCACTTGCAGATAGTGAAGTGTTTAATTATTGCTAATGTTCACAAAATGTCTGACTGTTTAAGATAAACTCTCCAAACAGCTCCTTTCTTCTGTACTTCAGCATGATCTGTTTTGTGTTGGTGTGTGTTTCTGAGTACAGCAGGATTTCCCTAACCATTGCTGTTTAGTCTCTGAATTTTTCAATGTTGTGGTTTGCTACTATATTGATTCTCTTGTAGTTTAATTCTCATACTGCTGCAGATAAACGTTGCTCTGTTTTCAGACCCATATGATTCTTGCTCTGTCTACAGGGAACTACATTTAAATAACAACCTGTTACGAGTTTTACCTTTTGAGCTGGGAAAACTGTTCCAGTTACAGACTTTGGGTCTGAAAGGTATTGCTGTTTTTTTCTTGGTATGTCTTCTTGTTTAGTGATACTGCTGCTGAGCTGTAATGGCTGTAGTCTGCTGGTTCATAAAATGCTACTGATTAGCAATCCCAGATGTAGCTGCTCGCTCCACATTTATAAATACTATTACTTAGGGATTATTTAGAAAAATAAAAGGTTTAGCAGAGCAGTGCCCATAGAAAGAGGTTTCCTTTTCTTTTTGCAAAGTGCACAGAAGTTTTCTGTTGCTTGCGTGGGGGTTGAATGCAGTTCTGGTTTAACTAAGAGATAGTCTGTGGTTAACTGTGGTACATCTCCAGCCAGAAAGGGAGCATCCTTTGTACAGCTGCAGGGTTCTGTGCTGTTTATGCAAGCAGCAATTTAAGTCTTTCCCCATTTTTTTTCCTCTGAACTTTATGGATTTTAGCTATAAAATTGCATGGGGAATTTTGAGTCACAAAATCAGAAGCACTGAGAGATATAATGCTCTAAACACTGTTAAGTCTCAAAAGTCTGTTTATCTCCCCCTTAAAACTGGGCACTTGCAGTGTGTGTTGTCCATGACAACAACTTTTGCAATCTGCTTATGGTTGGCAGATGGCAGAGTCTCTGCTGAGATCTGACTGTCAGATCAACTGCTGGTGGATGTTTCACACTGAGCAGAGGTGGTGCCTGTGTTTGTGCTCATCAGCTCTGCCTGTTGTACCATACAAGTTCTTCACTGCTCTTAGTCCAAGGACTGCCTTTGGGATGCTCAGTCCCACAGCAGAATCAGCAGGGAACGTTGTTAAACTTCACTAGGGCTGTCCACACATCCAGGGTTTTGTGGGATTGAAGACCTGAGATCTGAAACCCCAAAGTAGTTCATAGTAGATCTTGTCTCCAAGATGTCAGCTTTCAGCACTGATATGCAAGTCTACAATAGTTCTGTATATTTTATTCAATATTCCTGTGGATTGGTTTGTAGGAAACCCACTTACACAGGATATTCTGAACCTGTATCAGGAACCAGATGGGACACGACGGCTACTGAACTATTTGCTTGATAATTTGGCAGGTACTGCAAAAAGAAGTAAGTGATCATTCTTCAAACATTTATTTCTGCTGTGTAAAATAAATGTGATTATCACTTGTTGTATCTCTTTTTTAAAATGTTCCCATAGTTTCAACAGAGCAGCCACCTCCAAGATCCTGGATTATGTTGCAAGAACCAGACCGTACAAGACCAACAGGTACTGTAACACTTCAAGGATTTCTCATTTCTTCTATTTTCCTTTTAATAAAAGCTATTGATCTTTACTGGAAAAGAAGGTGATGCTTAAATTAACCAATCATCTCTGCAGTGCTGACCAGCCAGCTGAAGTCATTCTATCCCAATTGGAACACCTGTTCCAGATTTACCCATCTTTTACTCTAAAGTAATTTATTTTTAATTAATGTCCCCCTCATAGGAATTGAAACTGTTGTCCACAATTAGTTAAATGGGAGAATTGTAACAGGCTTAATTTAACATTTGTTGAAGAACAAAAAAAATGGAAGCATTTGAGCGTGATTTCTAAAAAAACGTAGAATTGTTTGAAGTAACCAGGGTATCATCCTTGATTCAGCATTTTTCTTGCTGTGGGGATTTAGGTCATGTTTAATTCTTTACTAATTATTTTCTTCCTGCATAAATTGTTTAAAATACTATCTTTTCTATTTACCTGCACACCAAAAATCTTAGTGTATTTGTCAATTATTGCAGTGTCCTCTCTTTCAGGACTGATAATTCTTCCATTATTAAGGTGATTCATTCAAAGATCATGATGTTAATTGCAACCTTTGTTTTGCTGTCACCTATTTATTTGTTTTCAAAATGCCAGATTTTGATGCCAGTCAGCCCAAGATTCTTTTCCTCTGTTCTCTGTATCTTCAAACAATGGTCTTGTTTCTTTTTTCTGCATTTGAGATGAGCTCATTGTTGTACTGCAAGTTCTTTAAGTGCTTTTTAAAAGCAAACAAACCTAAAAACCCAACAAAACAGCCCCCCAAATCCATTTTTGCTGGATTACATGTCACGTTTCCCCAGCCTGTTTCATTATTACTCCTGTTTCACATTAATACAGAGAGGAGATACTTCTTGTCCTATGCCTGAATGGCTTTTTGAGGTGGAAATATTTGAGGGGTAATTACCCTACACTTTTTCTTTGTGTGAAAGGATCCTCAGCCTGGCTATGGATCTGTTACAGTTTGTGGTGGCAATAATTAAGGTGGCTTTTAAAGAATCTGATTGTAGACTTGCAGACCTTTGTGTAGCTGGCAAATACAAGTGTTCAAATACACTTGCTTTGTTTTGGGTTTTTCACAGTACAGCACCACTTAGCATAAAACACATTTTTCTGCTCTTCACTGTGTTAACCATATAAAGGGGGGGGTGTTTGTTTCCTAATTAAATGCTAGAAGACAGCTGCCATAAGTCCAAACATGTAATTTGTCTCCCTAGAAGGACTAACAAATTTTTTAGCATAGATACACATGCTGTGTTTTGGTTGAAACAAACAAAGCGTGGATTGATAAATTCGCAGAAGACAAAAGTCAAGAATATAATTGTATTTTTTCTTTTTAAGTCTATCAGTGTGTAAGTAAAATTATTGTTCTGCAGCCTTGTTCTCTGTCATGTGTTACAACGTCCTCTGTGACAAATATGCCACACGGCAGCTGTATGGCTATTGTCCATCCTGGGCCTTGAACTGGGAATACAGAAAAAAAGCCATTATGCAGGAAATACTGAGCTGCAATGCTGACATCATAAGTCTGCAGGTAAAAAAAATGCACCATTATTTCTTTTTCTTCTCTATTCCAATGTGCTGGTTTCTTCACATTAAGTGTATTTATAGTAAACGGTCTGTTTTCAAAACTTTCTGCAAACAAAAGAAAAAGAAGTGATGTTTAGAATGTTGTTTGTTGCTTGACATCAAAAGAACACTCTCAGCCCCCGCAGCTGGAATGGAAACCAGCAGCCCCTGATCAAAGCAATGTTCGTGGGGGTGTCTTTGTGCCTGTGTGTGTATGTGGGGCTGTAATTGACACATTTTCAAATAAGAGGCTTGAGATAATCATAACTCCAGGGATTACAGAAATTCATTTCTATTTTCTTAAAATAAGGATATAGCTCTTGAATTTGCATTCTCTGATGTACTTAATTCTTAGATTTTTTTCCCCCTTAATTCTAATTTGAAAGTGATTTACACTTCTGAAGAGTCTAAATAATATCTGTCTTCTGTGTTTTGCTAATAAAATGTTCATGCTGTGCTTCCCTAACTTTACAGGAGGTTGAAACAGAGCAGTACTACAGTTTTTTCCTGGTAGAACTGAAAGAACGTGGCTATAATGGATTCTTCAGTCCAAAATCTAGAGCTAGGACAATGTCAGAACAGGAAAGGAAACATGTTGATGGTTGTGCAATATTTTTCAAAACAGAAAAGTAAGTAATGTGGTTTACTAAGCCTTCTGTTGTCTCTTGCTGTCTTTTACATAATTACTCAGGTTGGTCTATGGTGCAAACAGTTGGGCTTTAACTGTCCTTTTGTAGCCAGGCAGGGTTTCATACAGAGCATTCCTACCCCTGGAAAGACTGGTTTATATGAGAGAGATCATTCTGTGTGGAACTAGCAATGAAAAATTTAACCTTAAAATATTGAGTTGAATGAGATTTCATTCTGTTTGAGCAGTGCTGGTTGGGAGTTCACTAAATTGTCCTGTACTTGTTGAGTGTGGGTGTCCCAGCCATTAGGTGATAATAATAGAAAATGAAGGAAATAACGAAGAAGATTTTCTTGCCTTTTGTTTTTTTGAGTAAAGGAATTTATAATCCCCCAAATTGCTGAAATAAGGCCTCAGATGACATTGACTTTTTGACACATTAGCCTTTGACAAAGCAAATGAGAAGGTATCACTTCACACTTCTGTAAAAAAACCCAAAACCTCTAATCATTTAAGAGCTGCAGCACTTACTGATTGTGTCATATTGCACTTGTACAGCTTTGGATGTGATGGTAATAATGTCCCTTCCTGCTTCCATTCCTGTGTATCCACAAGTAAATGTAGGTGCCAGGTTTGCTACCTAGTGGCTTAGAAAATTATTTAGTCCCTGTCTGTTAAATCTGAATATTTGAACTAGGAACAGATGCAGAGATAAAAACAAGCATGACTTTTCTAAAATACCCCTCTCTCTCTCTCAACAGTATCTTTTAATTGTAACTAAGATACTATAAACTACATGAAAATAGCTAGCAAAACTCTATCACTTGATTTCAATTTAGGATTTTATGAAATTATGTGACTGGCTGAGATTTTCGCATCAGAAGTGTGTTTGAGCTTTAATTGAAAGAAGAATTACTGATAACATTTCTAACTGTATCTGGCTGCTGAAAAAATTTACATAGGATGTTTTTCTTTCAGATTTACTTTGGTTCAAAAGCATACTGTTGAGTTCAATCAACTAGCAATGGCAAATTCAGAAGGTTCAGAGGCTATGCTGAACAGAGTTATGACAAAAGATAACATTGGAGTTGCTGTTCTGTTAGAACTGCGAAAGGAATTGATAGAAATGTCATGTAAGTCTCATTTAATTTAGTTTTTAAATAGATGGTATTTTGTAAATGGAAAAAAAAATACTCTTGTTGTAATAAACAAGAGAAACTAGGTTCTGCAGAATTTGGCTTTGCAGATTGTATGTTCAGACAAATTTATTTCCAAAGAGGATTTTGGGGAAAAGCCATATTGCTTAAATGATGAGGCTGGGTTTTTTCTCCACTTGTATTTTTAAGGAAAAAAAGAGGAAAAACTTGAGTGATTTTTTTTTTCCTTAAAATTATGTGCAAGTAACAGAAAATCAGGTATGTTAGTTGTGTTTCTAGATTGTGTATCTCCATCATTTTAACTTATTTTCTTTACTGTCATGCTTATACAACCTGTTTGTTCTGCCATATCATTCTTAATTTAGGAAACGTAATTTGGCTTTATAAGTAACACAGTGGGAGCCTACTCAGCCTGTGTTACATTTATCCAGATGATATTTTATTAATTCAGGTTGTAGCAAACAAACCTTTTAAGAAACACTTCCAGGAAGAGAGGTAACTTAAAATGTGGATAACTTAAAATTCAGAGCTTTCTGCCTAATAAGATATGAACAGAGCCTGTTTGCTATCATAGCCTGAGGAAAGCTGCTGTAATTTTTTAGAAAAACATTATTTGCCTGTAATTAGGATTATCTGTTACTTATGTTAATTTTCAGTGAATACAAAAGCATTACATGTAACAAGATAGTCTGTTAATGGTCTTGAATGTGAAATATCATTCCTAATGCTTTATATCAACTAAAACACTTGTTAAATATAAGAGGAGTTGTCTGACCCTCTTTATTCAAATGGTATTAACCCTCTTGAGATCATAGTGGTATTTTTTTTTTTTGTCCCCTTAAACATTTTGTTTAAAATTTCTGTCGCTGACTGATTTTAAATAAATAACTGATTTTAAATTTTAGCTGGAAAGACACATCTTGGGATGGAAAAGCAGCTAGTTCTTGTAGCTAATGCACATATGCATTGGGACCCAGATTATTCTGATGTGAAGCTGGTTCAGACTATGATGTTCCTGTCCGAGGTAAAGAACATTATTGATAAAGCTTCTCGTAGTCTCAAACCTGGTGTTTCGGGAGAGCTTGGAACCATTCCACTTGTACTGTGTGCAGATCTCAATTCTCTACCAGACTCTGGTAAGGGTTCTATTTCTTGTTCCTTAGACTATTTCAAGCGTGTAACCATTTTAAGTTTTTCAATTTAGTGAATGCATTGTTTGATAATATAAGCTCTACAGGTGCTAAGGGAAGAGGAGAAGGAGAGAGAACTGTTTTATTTGTGACCTTATTGCCTGTGCTGTAGTAGAGCTGCGTCTGGTCTTTCAGAAGCATTTCCACTGTGATTTTGTTCCCTCTTTGTTCCCGTGTTTTAAAATATCTTCCAAAAATAACTGGGAACATGAGTGTGTTGCTGATAATTTGGTTTTTCTTAATTTTAAGTGTGAAAATATAATTCTTTACCTTTAAATTTGCTACCATACAATCATTTTCTGTCACGTTTCAGAACTTATAAAGTTCAATACGTCCCCTTCAGAAGGGGACTTTCCAGAGCTCTTTACTAACATGGAACTTTGTTTCTTGACTTGGTGGCAACTTTATAAAGTGCAAGAAAAGAACACATTCAGTGACTGCCACCTTGCTTGCTCAGGTACCCAGCTGAAGTGCTGTACTCAAGAGCCAACCTTCCTTCTTACTGCTGGTTGTTCAATATAATCATCTCCATTCCTGGTCCCCTTCCTTCTGGCTTCATCTTGGCAACTCTTGACATCTGTCAGGGTTTTAAGGAGCAGTTATTGCTCAGCAGTAATGGAAATGGGATTCTTTTTGATCCCAGGAAGGCCAATATCACTAGTGATTGCAAGGACCAGCTCACGTGTCTGGTTGTGTCTTCAGAACAACATAACTGCTTCTTTTACCTTGCAGAACTTTAACACAGCTATTCTGAAATTGAAGCACGATCAATTTTCCATGACACAAATCTAATCAATTTGGCTTTGCAGCCTCTTTAACTTCTTTTGAAGTAGTGTTTCAGAAGTGGCTTTTTTGCAACACTTCAGCTGAAGAGCATTGAATGGCAGGACCTGAGCATAAAAGCAAGAAGAGGCAGACAATAACTAGCATTGATAGAATTTTACTTCTTAATTTTTCATCTTCTACTTCCCAATCTATGCCTTATTATTTTTTGTAGTCAAAGCATGTCTCTTTGTTCTCGGTGACATTTGCTCTTGATACCCATTGCTCTGCAGTATTTTAAAATACCTACTGTTGGTTGTACTGTGTATTGTTAAGGTTTTGGTTATGTAAAGCCTAAAGTTGCATGTCTGACTTCAAGTACCTACACACACTTATTTGCTGAATGTTTGCTAAAACCTTCTTGTTTGTGATCTGCCTCCTCACAGGTGTTGTTGAGTACCTGAGCACTGGTGGAGTGGAAACAAACCACAAAGATTTTAAGGAACTGAGATACAATGAAAGTCTTACTAACTTCAGCTGTAATGGAAAAAATGGGACAACAAATGGAAGAATTACGCATGGTTTCAAGTTGAAGAGTGCCTATGAGAACGGTCTAATGCCTTATACAAACTACACATTTGACTTCAAGGTAAGGACTTGCTTATATTTTGGAGTTTTCCATTTTCAAGTGTAACTGTGATTTGTTCTGTGAAGTTGTTAAGTAAGTTAATCTATGTAGCTAAGTTCACCAAGTTTATACTTAAAACATAGCAAACTAGAATGCCCAACACTTCAGTCTCTTATAAACCATCTTATTCTTTTTAATAACTTGAAATAGCTTTACAAGAGTTGAGATGCTCTTAACCTTCCCTGTAAACAATAAAAATTTGTATTTTGATACTCCAGGTTAAATGACAGGGGCACTTAAGCTGTCAAGTGCAAGGAAATAATCCATGTTGCTCTGGAAAATTCTCAGTTCCCTGTTGGCCTGGGAAAACAAAGATTGTTTTTTTCCTCTTCAAAATCAGCAAAATGTGATTTGAAGCTCTGTAGGAGGTTGGAAATTGAAACCCACAAAAGCATAGCAGAAGTAATAAAGGGTGGCCTTTTCTTTTGTTTTCCTAATCTATATTGAGCATCCCACTGGATATAGGAAGAAGAAATCTCCTAAACTGTGATGTGCTATAGAGAAGGAATGGGATATTTTGTTACTTTTAACACTGAACTCACCTCTTGTTTGGAATAATAACTTGAGACTAGAATAAATACTAACAAAAATCTTTTTTTCCCCTCTTGTTTTAGGGTATTATTGATTACATCTTCTACTCTAAACCTCAGCTAAACATACTTGGCATTCTTGGACCTTTGGATCATCATTGGTTAATAGAGAACAATATAAGTGGTTGTCCACATCCACTCATCCCTTCTGACCACTTCTCACTTTTTGCACAACTGGAGCTTTTGCTGCCTTTCCTGCCTCCTGTAAATGGAATCCATCTCCCTGGCAGGAGGTAGTCAAATACATTTTAGAGGGCAACCTCAATCTAACTTGTACAATTGTAAAATCTGAATATAGAGGAGTGAGGTATGGCCAACAGGGATTTTTTTTCTTAATAATCTTAATCTTAAATCTAATTATTTGCTAAAGACATAGTAAAAGCCAGGTGCTATCAACAGACACAATTCTGAGCCCAATATACTTTGTATACTGTTCCACAGCGATTGGTGCATTTGCACCTTTCTTTAATACGTTACAATTAACCTTCCTGTTTCTTTTCTCCACCGTGACATTTTCATGCCTTGAAATAGGGAATTGTTATACAGTGTATTCTCTTTGCACAGTTATCTGTAGCACTACTCTTTTGAGGCCAGTAGGAACATCCACAGAACATTCTCCGTACTTCACTCCCTCCTTTTTCAGACTTGTTTGTAAAATATAGAATTTGAATTTAGCCTTTATTGATTGTATATGAACAACAGAAAACCTGATTTATGAGATTTTGTACTTTAAAAAAAAGAAAAATCAGATTTGGAAAATGATTGTATTGTAAACTAAGGCTAAATTTTTATCTGTTTTCATGTGTTATAAAGGCCAGCGTGTAAAAGAGGTTGTCACAGGTTTTCTCTGCTAATGATTTGCACTGTTAGGGTTTTGTTAGCCCTTTTATACTACTTTTTATGTTCAATTGAGAACGTTGCTTTCAAAATCCAAACCTGTAAAATCTTAATATCTTACAGAGTTAATGAAATACGTTCTATTTCTGACAAAAAAAAAGGAAGGAGGCATAGAGTTCTTGCAGAAGAGATAAGCTGAGCAGTGACTATAAGTAGACCTGTATGGATTGAAAGTTATTGCTGGTGTGTACACACTCAGACATTTTTCTCATCTCTTAACTTTTGAAGTAAAATCTAGGGATACTTGTGTACAGCTTCTTCATTTCTGTTTTAAATATTTGTCCTATCTCTACTGTGCCTGCTTAAATTTGTTCTCAACTAGCACTGCCTGTGCATGCAGAGAGATCCTGTGCATCCTCTTTTATTTTTTTAAATAATGTTAACACTTGTGAAAATTTTATGAAGATACTTTTGTATAAGCTGTGGCATCTTTTTTTCCTTTGTGAAGCATTGAATATCACACTTTGGAACATGTTCAGGTTATGGGTACACAGTTTCTAGCTTCTAATGCCCATGCACTGCTTCTTTCAGTGTCATTGCACAGTGCCGTTTTTCCCACTAAGAGTTACTATCATGTGGATTCTCTTCTGTTTGTGTGTTCCTCAGTTTCTGAAAGTATAATTCCTTGAAGATAAAAACCTAGCCCTACATTTTCTATTAATGAAGCAGTGTAAAATAAATGCATCTTCAATACAGGTCCCAAAGACAATTCTTCAGATCATATTTTAAAGTGACCAAGTCTTATTTTAAAAGTGTCAAGTGAGACCGAAGTTATAGTGTACCCTCAGTGCCATTTGTGTCATGAAGCCAAGTATGTAACAGCTTACAAATTTAACTTGTCTATTTGTATCCTAAAAGGGAGAATTCATCATCTCCTTAGACTAATACAACTTGAATAATAAATGTAAAAAAAAAAAATTAATAATGGAGATAGAGCTTGGTCTTAAACAGCTTTTGTTTCAGCTGCGGGCAGGGAAGCAAAAGGACACTGAGCATTAAGACAATTTCTAAATATTATGAGTTTTTTATATATAAGAGAGTGAATTGGTAATAATGATTCAAAATTTTATTAAAAAGTAGTCAGCACACAAGTGTGCTCAAACCGTTCTGTTTTAAGCTCAAAATAAAAATTGCAAACAGTTCGGGTGTGTAAAATGTACATTTTAAAATTTCAATACGAGAAATTTTGATCTTGAATCCTTGTCTGGGACCTGATCTCTTGGGGTTATCTTGTTTTGGTTTTAGTTGTAAAAACACCAAACATGTCCAGTTTATAATCAGTACATTGAAATGCTGGTAGTATTGCTGTAGTAGATTTAATGCGTAGTGTTATTTTTTTCTGTTTGTTTTTTGGGGTTTTTTTGTAAAGTGTGAATAAAAGGTGTTTTACTCATGTTTCCTTAATGATGTCTTGGTAATGTACATCATGACAATTTCCAGAAATGATGAGCCAATTTAGCTTGTCAGACTAAGCAGACTATTTTTGTTTTCTGATATCTGGATTGTGTAAGGAGTCCAGAAAGCTTTACAGAAGGGGAAGGGAAGCACTTACTCATTTTGTATTTTTTTAGAGGGGGATAATTTACTTTAATAGATGCTGGAGCTTGAGTGCACTTGTTAGATTCTAAAGGTTTGAGCTTTATCCAGTATGTGTTCTCCTCTATTGCTTAAAAACATTGGAATTTATGACAGCATGTGAAAATATGGCCCCTTGTGCTTTTGGAGACACAACTGTTCCTGCTTAGTCACCTTATGGTCTAAGGGTCCATTTGAATAACCATTTCCTCCAGCTTCTATAGTAGTCCATCAGGTCCTGATTGAAAACCCTCTGAATCCATTGAAGACACTCCTTTGACTTCACTGGGTTTTAACTGGACTGCAGCTGTGACTCGGGGGCTAAAGGAAGGAAGGAGAAATGTTTTGAAAGTAGGGAAAGACCAGATGGCACCAAAACAGAGCTGAGATAAACTTTGTCAAACAATCTTTCAAAGAAAATACATTCTTGTGTCAAACAAATCTAACTCAAAAGTCTCAATTTCCAGCTATAACGTAGAATAAGGCAATAAACCATGTCTTCACGAAATCAAAATGTTTGCTTCATAGTTTTTAACATGAAGTGGTTATTTGCAATATTTTTATTCGAGGTGGTTTTGGGTGTTGCCATAATGTACCTTCAGTGTTCTTGTTGTAAAAGCACATATAGCAAAAGTCACAGAACATCCTTGGGGTTGAAAAGATTTCTTTAGGTAAGACCAGGCTTTTTTCCACTTAAAGTACACTCTGCCATATCTTGTCTAGTTTTATTTACATTTACCAAGAACTCTGGGTGTCAAAGTGTAAATTGAACTACACCTTTAACTAAAACAATTGTTTAGAGTACGAGACTAATACCACAAGTTACTGCTTTTAACATAACACAAGTAGGGGGGGAAAGAGCGTATAAATTTGTGTGTGTTGTAATTATTTTGTCCTTTTAGCAGCTTTAAATTAAAGGTAAATTTGGCTAGCATTTGACTGAACCAATTTTAAGAACATTGTATGCATCTTTGATGTAACTTCAGCAAATCTCTCAAGGTTGTTTTTTTTTTATAGCAGGCTTAGAAAATAGCTTATGCTTTGCTTTTTCAACCATGCAAAACCTGTGTGAAAGGCAAAATAATTGCAACACCATTGTGGGGGAGGGGGAAAAAGAAAACTAATTACACTGTAAAACTTTGAAAAGTTCAGTTAACCGCTTCAGTAGCAAAGCCTTTCTCATCCAGCCGGACACAGTATTTTTTAGTATGTTAACTGCTATTCTTTTCTTTTGGTTGCATAAATTTGTAACTCTTAAGTGTCTTGGTATGTTTAAGTAGTGTCTAAAATAGAATATCTTAGTCTTTATTCACAGTACTTCTGTATAATGTGTAATGCACTGGACTAACTCTTGTTTACCATTCATGTAACAAAAACCAGCACATTATCTGCACTAAGCTCAAAGAATGTTGCATTTGTCTATAGGCAGCTCTTCAATAAGATAAATGGGAAACTGAATATGGTCTGATGGTAAACAAGGGCTTTTACTGTTCTCTTCAGTGGAACTTTCTTCTTGGTCAAATTTTAACTAGTTAGTATTATATTTATATACAGGGTCTTCTTTTTCTTTACCAATGTATTTTCCTACTCATAGCTGACCAATAAATCCAGTATCTGTTTCAAACCTTCTTGAAGTCTAATTCATATTTTAACTTGATTTGTAAAGCTCTTCTCTGAGAGTTACAGCCAAAATGCGTGAAGTGTGTGAAGGGTATAATGGAAGATAAGGAACCTGATAATCCCAGAAAGACCTTGCTGTGCTTCCTGCTGCTTTTGAAATCAGCACACCAGAAATCTCCTCCAGTCAGTTGGGTTTGGATTGCAAAGTGAAGGCATGATCAGAAATTTGTAGAAAACCATGTCCAAACCTACTCAGAGCTCAACCCCTTGTCTTCATAGCTGGCCATCCTCTGACCCTCCAGGTCAGCCTGTAAGGTCAGTGCAGTGGAGATTTTGTCTTGGTCCTGTAGACCCCACTCCTTCCTCTCACTGCTCCAGAAGCACAAAGTGAACTTGGGGTCTGACAGCAGGAAGAGATGCAAATACTCAGTTTACTATGGGAGGGAAACAAGACTTTTTCAACTTCCTTTTCAGGAATGAGATTCAGCAAACTCTTGTCATTGGTGTAGTTTCATACCTCGTTCTTTCTCTGCGGGTGCCTCTGTCTCAGTGTCTGTAACGGTGCAGCCTCACCACGTTTGGTGTGATGTTCCCATCACTGGCAGCAGGAAACATCAGACCCCTGAGTACACTTGTGTGTGTGGAGCACTGAAGCACCCAAAACCTCTCCTGGCACCACTGCCCTCCTCAGAGCCCGTGTTCAGCAGTTGATGCTGCTTTGCTGTGAAATAAATTATCTAGTTCAGTGTTCCCATAAATACCACAGGGCCCAGGATGTTCAGCTTGTTTGTAGGTTTAAGATGTGCTCTCTTGAAGCAGCTGTAAGTCCCCAGCAGTGTGATGGGTCCCTTGCAGGCCTAGCTATGATTTCTCTTTGGTTTTGTCCCTTGGCTGAGATGTTAATTCCCATCACATTTGCAGGATTGCCACTAGATGGTGTGGGAAACACAGACTTCAGCTGCACACAGCCCAAACTTATTTCAGTGTCATGCACAAAGTGTGGCTTGTAGAATTATTCTGAAGAATATTTGTGGGAATTCAGGCCCAGTGTTAGAAAAAATTGGATTTGGGTCTTCTAGGGTGAGAATCTCCCAGATCAAAGCAGTTGACTGTGTGGCTTGTCTTTTCTACTGGCTCTGGTGAAGCAGAGGAACCTTAAAACCTGTGGAATTGAGCCCAAAGAGAAAAAGGTAAGTGTAAAGGACAAGACTATGCCAGGTAGGAAACCATACTTCACTAAAGGTGAGTGTTCTGGTTCTTTTCTTGCTTTTCATCTTCCTTCCCTAACCCAAAGGCAGCAATGGTTTACTCTCTAAATGTTCCCTTACTCTGGATGGAAAGCAGTAAATCTAATTAAGCTATTTATAGGGATCTTTGATACACTTGAATATTTTCTTATTCCAAAATAAGCCTAGTGTTCTCACAGATTATCCGTTTCTAAAAGATAAGATGGTACATTTTGGTTTAAGTCTTCCTTGAGTATGAGTGCACAGTACTGATTTATTTAAAAATGCTTAGATGTTTACTTTAAAAAGCACACCCTACAGAAAATAAAAACATATATATCCTCCTTCTGGGTTTTAGTGACCACAGAGATTTAAGTAATGTGTTGGTCACTTGATGAAGCTACACCTTTTTTTTTCTTTTTCCTTTTTTTTTTGTTTTTTGGGGGTTTTTTTGGTGTGTTTGTTTGTTCATTTTTGTTGTTTGCTTGTTTTGTTTTGTTTCTAGTTTGTTTTCTCTGCAGTTTTCTGGTCTCTGGTAACATGCCAGGCTCCAGTGGCTTTGAGAGTGCTTCATGGTCAGCATGGTGGTTGGGATGCTGGGAACCAGGTCCTTGCCACAGTTGTGCACTCATGTGCATCGTGGGGTGCGTGTGCTGCCAGCCATGGAACAGCTGCTGAAAGGCTGAAGGGGCTCAGAAAGGTGAATTACAGGTTACAGTGCAAAGGAAACCAGTGGAGATAGTGAATATTTACCTTGGTTAATTCCTCTGAAAACAGCTTCAGGGGAAACCTCATCCCACTCTGTTAAGCTTTGGAACAGGCTTCCCAGAAAAGTGGTGGAATGGCCATCCCTGGAGGGATTTAGAAGATGTTTAGCTGTGGCACCTGGGGCTGTGGTGGGCTGGGCAGTGCTGGGTTAATGGCTGGCCAGTTTTCCAGTGAATAAGAACAGTTACACCCAGTAAAACTCTACATGCATTGCCCAGTGAAGCAAGATCAAATCAGTCATGCTTTCCCTTCAACTGCTCTTTGATTTTCAGTTTCTGACTTCACAAATTCTTGTATTTTCATGTCCTTTGCAGTGTTTTAAGTTGGTGTGTGAGGCAGCTGTAGGTTTTTAGTGCCTTAGTTGTTCTCTGAGAAGCTGCACCCCTGTGTAAGTGGGGGCTATGCCTGCTAATGCTTGCAGGTAGTAAACTAGGAGTATTTTTAATGTAAGTTGAGGTAATAGACTACAGGAAGGATTGGGATTACCCTGTGTAACATTTTCTCCCAGGTGGAATAATTTATCCACAGACCAGTGACAGGGGAGGGAGATGAAAAAATGGTAGAAATTTGGGTCTTGGCCCAAAATAGCCAACAGGAAATTCTCTATTGACTCCACTGGGCTCTCACTGGGAAAACATAATCAGGAGTACAGAAAACTGAAGTTACCACATGTACCTGCGGAACAGCCTGTCTTCCCTGAGACCTGTCCTAACCCCCAGGGCCCTGCAGGCACAAAGGGCAGTGTCTGACCTGTGGTACCCAACACAGGATTCACATTCCACTGAACCGAGTTTGCATTCTTGCTGGGTCCAGTGCCAAGTCTCTGGCATGGCTGTACAATTTAATTAAGCTTTCAATTTGATGGTGTGAAACCTGCAGTTTCAACTTGTTACATCATCCTCAGGAGTCAGTCAGCCTTCCCCTTACATTTGTCTGTGTGTTACTCATGTCCTGTAGGAACTGGTGAAATCAATAAAGAGAAAGAACCACTTGGCACTGCAAGACATCTTTTACCTCTGTGATTCTTTGCTTGCTCTGAAAAATCTGGGGGGTTTTTTTATAATTTTTTTTTCTTATATGTTTGGCTAATCCTATGAATCTTTGTCCCCTAAGCAAGAATGATTCCCATTCTACAGAAAGCAGAAATAATTCCAAAAGCCAGTAGCTAGCTGGAGGTCCTGGGTGTCTGGATGGTTGGAGCAGGTCCCAGCTGCAGTCCCCAGCTTGGACTCTGGGATTGGTTCTCTTGTCCTGCAGGTGAGAATCCCGTCCCATGAGCTGAGGGACTTTAGCAAGGGTGAAAGTGCTGTGCATTCAGGCAGATCAAATGGTGTGAGGAGGGTACAGAGCCATGGCCTTGCCCTGCCTGGAGCTCCTCTCCACAGCAGGATGAGCAATGTCCCTGCAGTCTGTCAGGTGGGCTGGTTCCCTCCTGTCCCCAGGAAAAGGAATGCCTGTGGTGCAGTGCTTTGTTTTCACAGGGATTTTAAAGGTACTGTACTGCTGCCCTGGAACACTCTGTCCAAGGTTCTGAGAGCAGTGACTTCTGAAACACATCTGCAAAGGTTCTGATCCATAAAGGTACTTTAGTCTGTGTTGTCTGTTGAAGGACAATGGGGCTGAGAGGCCTTGGGAGCCTGTGTGGGTCAGGATGTGAGTGCTTGTCCCAGGAGCACTAAAATCTAAGAGTCCAACTGTTTTATTGTCCAATCAAAAAAACACTTCTCTAAAAAAAAAAAAAAACCCAAATGTGTGACAAACTATGGTGTAAATGTGGTGCTTGATACTATTGATGAGAAAGGAAAAATTCTAATAAAGGCTAATTACAATGTTTGGCTTGAGAGCTGGGACCTCTCAGCCCCTACAGGTCTGAGTCTGACGAAGTGGGACAGGCTATATTAGCCATTGCTGTTTCTGGAAAAACAGGGAAAAGGGAAACAATAAAAATATTTTGAATTTCCTTTTGAAATTAAATTTCTAGAATTAGTATCAGATGCATTGAAACGTGGTGAGGCAGTTTGGGGAGGGTTTGTTTCCTTGTCAATTTTGGCAGCAAATACAAAAATGAATGGCTTCAAACTGCCAGAGGGCAGGGTTATATTGGGTATTAGGAAGAAGTTCTTCCCTGTGCAAAGGCCCTGGCAAAGATTCCCAGAGAAGCTGTGGCTGCTTCATCCCTGGAAATATTCAAGGCCAGGCTAGATGGGGCTTGGAGAAACCTGGTTTAGTGCAGGGTGTCCCTGCCCATGGCAGGGGACTGGAATAAGATGACCTTTAAGGTCCAAAGCATTCTATGATACTATGAAAATTTTGAATACGAGGGGCATCATGAATTTTGCCAAGCCTAATGGGGTGATGTTTAAATGCTGTATGTTTTCCTTTCTAGCCTTTATCCTTTGCAATGGACTGTAGGAAGGAGGCTTCATCTCTGGGCAGAGAATCCAAAGAATTTTGCTGCCTGTCTGAGATCACCAGGTAATTTTTTGTTCCCAGCATTGGGCTCAGCAAGACTTTTCTCTCAGAATCCTGTTGTTGAAGACAGTGAAATGTAATGAAGTGAACTGATGTGCTCAGAGCAGCTGCACTGCCCTTGCTGTCACATGCAGTGCCTTGTGCCTGCTGGCCAATTGTGCCAAGAGCACTTTTACATGTCAGAAAAATATGCAGAGATTATGGATGTTTGTCAGCATCTTTCTACTGAAAAATCAAATCTAGTAAAAGGTTATACTGGGTGCCCCAGCCTCCACCTTCTACCTCCATGGCAAGTCCCACCTTGGAGCACCTGGTACAGAATCTGCTGACCCGGAGTGGACTCTATTCTAAAATCCCGAGGATTTTGCTCCTCTTTTTCCTTGTTGCAAGACCCAATCTCTTCTCTCTTTGGTGGTGGAAACCATCACTCCCATTATCCCCCTGACACTTCCCTGTAATACCACTGTTGGCTTCTGGATCCAGCTATTTACCCCACATGTTTTGCTGGTTAACCCTATTGTAGTTATATAATTAATTTAGTTAATTATGCTTAGAAAAGAGCTTCAGGGTGGAGACACAAGCAGCTCATCTGCAGCCAGTTTATTGTGTAGTTCATTCCCTTCTTGAGAAATTGTTGGTCTGAAGCTTAAAGGCAGCAGAGAAAAGAAACTTTCATTTTCTGTCTCTAAAATGACAAGGGGAGGGTTTTGCTGAGCTCTCTAGCATGGATCAGTTGTCAGTTTGGTCTCGAGGACTTCCTAGAGCAGGCGGTGCTTTATTATTCCAAGGGAAGAGAAGACACTTTGCAATAAATCCTGCTATTTGCTTGTTGCTATAAAAAGACTGGGAAAGGGAGGTGGGGAGGAATCTGTTCTAAACCCAGCTGGTACCAGCTCAGCTCTTCAGGGAAGTACAACCTTTAATTTCTCTTGTATTTCTTTGACCCAGTTAGAAATGCACAAACGTCCCTGATCACAGGACTGTCTAATCCTCTCTTGAATCCTGCTGAATTTTATCTTGTTGACATCCTGCACCAATTAATTCCAGGAGCTGACCCTGCACAGCAAAAACCTGCCTTGTTTTCTGTCTGTGTTCCCTTGTTCCAGCAAACCAGGTCTGAGCAGAGGCAGCATGGAGGGCCAACACAGAATTTGGCATCTGAGGCAGGGATGTCACCATCCCTCGAGGGCTGGGGATGCCTCACACCCCAGCACACCTGAAGGCAAGCTGAACATTGGCTGAGCAGCTCAAATGTCACCACAGCCTGGCTGTGCTTTGTGTCACCTTGTAGTGCCTGAAGGAACAGGTGTAGTGATGTTTTGGGGAGGGCTGGGACTGAACCAGGCTGGGAGCAGCAGCAGGGTCCCAGCTTCAGCTGCTCTGGCCCATCCCTATCAGCTCTTCTGGGCAGGAGCAAGAACTCACCTGCAATATTTGTACCACCAAACCCTTCTCACCTGCAGACAGTGCCAGCTGTTGGACACTCACCTGTCCTAAATTGGGGTCTGGAGTGGGACCTGGATGTTTCTGGATTCAAAACTGGGCATGATCAGGCTTGTGCTTGTATTTGCATTTGCTTCCCCTAAAAACAGTTATATCTTTTACTGTTTTCACAGCTGGCTCTGTGAGCAAGGGCCATGCCCAGGTCCTTAGCTCTTTGTTCAAGTCAGCCCCAGTCTGAAACTCCCAGCTCATCCCACTATTGAGGCTGGAATGTCTTGTGTAGGCTCAGGGATGGCCACTCTGGGCATTTACACAACCCCCAGCTCAACAGGGAGGCTGGCACTGCTAGACAACCATGAAGGGCATTTGTGAGCCAAAACTATTTATTCTGAGCAGTTTTTGATGCTTCTGTAGTATGACCTTAGGGGGAATGTGAAGAACATCTGGAGCAAATTTGATGTTTCTTGTGCAATTGTTTTGGGGCCTGGACACTTGAGATGTGGCATCTCCCTGTTCTGAAGCTGAGCTAGTGGAGGCCAGCCAGTGCTCATTGAGTGAGCTGGAAAGATATAAAAATAATTAAGGTTGGAAAAGCCCTCTAAGATCATTGACTTCAGCACAGCACTGCCAAACCCTCTCCTAAACCGTGTTCCCAAGTGCCACACCTATCTGTTTTTTGAACACTTCCAGGGACAGTGATTCCATTTCCCCTGGTAGCCTTTCCAGGAGTTGAAAACCCATCCAAAGTTTTCCCAAATACCTGATCTAAGCCTCTCCTGGCACAACTTGAGGCCATTTTCTCTGGTCCTGCCACTTGTAACCTGGAAGGAAAGACCAACACCCACCTGTCTACAGCCTCCTTTCAGAGAGCTTTAGACAGCAGCCCACCACATCCAGTATAAACCATTTTCTCTCCCCTTTTTTTTTTTTTTTTTTTTTTGCCTTCCAGGAAAAAATAACAAAACATTCAGCTAAGCACAGCTGACTTGCAAATGTCACATTGTGCTGCCAGATGAGATGTGGCAATGTCCCTGCTGGCTCCTCCTGCTCTCACCATGCATCACCATCCTCTCTGCAGGGCAGGGATTTGCTGATCCTGAGGGACAAAGCCACTGCAGGTGTGTGAGGCACAGGCAGATAAAGCCTTGTGGTTTACACACAGTTTTTGCTAAGCTCACAGCAGGCTTTTAGCTAGGTTAGTTTAAAAGCAAAGACAAGAAATGGTTGATAAAATGTTAATACCAACAAATAAATAAACCAATAATTTGATTTTTCTCATCAGCTGCTATTAGAAATCTGTGCTTTAAATGCAGCAGAAAAATTATTCCCATTACAAGCCCATTTCAAAGCAATTAAAGGCTCCCTTTGATTTAAATGGCATTTGGTCAAACTTTATGGAGCAATAAGCTGGTATTCTAAAAATGCCCAGTTTTTCTACAGCTCTTTGCAACAGTCCCAGGAAGCATTGCCTCCAGGACCATTAATTCCAGGAAGGCAGCTATTACCAGGAACAATATCTCTCTATTTACACAACATGTATTTTGCATCAGTTCTAGCTCGTGTCAAGCAAATTAGATTATACTTGAGAATCCCTGAGCATGGGGAAAGGCCACAAGCCCATGATGTGGCACTTCAGGGGTCATCCCTGCTCTCAACTGTGCCCCACATAAGTGATGCCAGCCACAAAAACACATGTGGGCCCTTGTGAGCAAGGCAGAGATCTGTGCCTGAAGGTCCTGGCTCTTCAAACACAAGCAGCAAAGCTTTCAGCCGTCATTTCAGAGCTCTCTTCTGCTCATGGTTACAGTTGCAAATGGAAAATACGAAACACTTTGCCATTAATCACGTCACTGCTGGTTCAGCCAAGGTTTCACTCAAAGCTAAGGGATTCCTGCTCAGTCACTAAATGCAGTTTAACTTCATTCTGCACCATGATAAATGAAGTTAGTCTGCACTTAGGAAGGTTGAAAGTTAATTAAAATATGTCCTCAATGAGGAATTAGGCCCAAATGCAGGCACTTCAAGGCGGGGGCAAAGCCTGAAGCACCACCCACAGATTCCCTGCTTTCAGCTGAGGCATCCTGGGTTCTGCCTTGGGCTTGATCTGCTTAAATGGTGTGAGCTTTGTTTCCTTGGAGCTTTAAGAGCTGGATTTTTTTTTTCTGAAATCAAAAATAGCTGCTTCAATCCTAACTTCAAAGTTAAAGACCTTTTTGGAAACTGATTTTGCTAACCTTGCTCATACCCCTCCAGCATCTCCCTTCGATCTGCTCCCGCTTGTCTCTCTCATGACAACCCCAGCTGAGAGAGCTCCATTCATGACATATCCCTGTCTGTAACCACACTGCACTGGCTCATATTTTGGGTTGTTTATCAACATCTCTCTTGCTGGCTGCCTGTGTGGGCACAGAAGGGCCTCTCCTGGGTGGGTGAGGCTCTCTGTGCTGGAACTTCTGAGCAGCTCCTGCACTGCACAGGGCTGATCACCAGAGAGGCTCGTGGAGCTGTTGCTTCCTCACCTTTGGATTCAGCTGATGGGTATGTTTGTCATTCAAAAGACAAGAATCTGAGGAAAGAGTGGGACAGTTTTCTTTCTGCCTTGCCAGCTCTGGTTTGTAAATTCTGGTCAGGATTTTCTGTGTCCAAATGCACTTACTGTTGGCAGCAGGAAGAGGCTGCATGACCATGCAAGCAAAATTGCCATGTTAGCTCACAGTTTGCTTGTGAACTGGATGTGAAGGCTGAGACTGAAAGCTGCCGGTGGGGTTTGGATACCAATTCCCCACTCAAATTAATCCAAATCCCTTTGGCAGTTCTGATGATCTCAATAAATGAGATTTTTCTGCCGGTGACTTCAAATGCAGAGCCTGCCATGAGATTGGCCATGGAAGCAGCACGGCTTTTATCTCTCTCTGTGACCTACATTCCTCCATAAGGTTTTCTTTCTTGTCTGGAAGCACTTCTGAACAGGCAGCAACTTCTACAAGCTTATCCTGACCAGTGGTTCCTCAGGGGCTGTTCTGCAGAGAGGGAAAGAGGGAGAGCATTTCCTGATGGCCCAGGTGTGCATCCATGGGGTGAACAGGGAGAAAAGTGCTGTATAACTACAGGCCGTATTATCCCACCCAACAGCATCTATTTGTTTTTTCCTTTGGTAGGACTGCAGGCTCCTTCAGCAGCTGGGGGGCAGAGAGGCTGTGACAGGGGAGTGACAAGGCTGCTCCAGTCCCCACTCCCTCCCTGAACCAGCCCAAAGCACCTCTGCAGCAGGTGGGTGATGTTGTACAGCTGCAGAACTGCCTTATCAGGGAACTGATGCGTATTTAATTGTGCAGTGACTTCACAAGGACCAATGTGGTCACTTCCAACAGAGCTGATGGTGAGGAAGGCAAGGACTGTGCTTTTCAAAACAGGATTTAAGTGAAGCTGAATAGAAACAACCTTCCCTATCTGCTGCCTCTCTCTTGTGTTAAACCAGCTCTTTTCTTACCTGTCACAGTTTCTATTGTGCACAGCTGGGATTCCTCAACCTGGGGCTCCTGGCCCTGCCACCCAGCATCCCCCTCCTGCTGGGACCTGCCCTGCTCACTCACTGGCACCAGCAGCCCCACATTTCCCTCCTCCTTTCCCTCCCTTGCCACTTTCATGACTCTAATTTGCCCACGTCTCTTTGCCCCCATCTTTGCTGCATCCCAGCAGCTTTGGTTCCTCTTGCAAAACCCAGTTGCTTGAGTAGAATCTCAGTTTTCACTTTAAAAAAAGTATTCTGCAGGAAGTGGCAGTTCACTCCAAAACTTCATTGCTCCAAACCCAACTCCGAATTCCTGGTGCTCCGTGGGCACATTTACAGCTGCTGCTGAGCAAATCTGGGACTAACGCTGTGTTTCTGAATGTCCCCAGCTCTGAACCCAACCCTGCCACCATCCCAGCCCCTACAACCTGCTCCCAGTCCTACATGAGAGGAGTTGGAGACGTTTCCCAGCGTGTCCTGGGTTGCAGCTCTCATCTGCTGCTGAGCCCCTTTGCTCTGGAGAGAAAAGATGATGGATTTCAGGGGTGTAGAGAATTGCAGGATTATGTGGCAGCTGAGAAGGAATCCCAGTGCTGGGCAGCAGCTGCTGAAGGGGTGAGGAGTGAAGGCCCTTGGTGACCTGGTAGAGTGAGAAGGTGTTTGCATGGCAAGTCCCAGCCCATGTGCTGTGGATCACCCCAGCACTAAAAATGATCCCCTGTGGAATGAAGAATGGAAACAACAACTGGATGGAAGGATTTTATTTGTTTCCTCTGTCAAAAGCAGTGATACATGCAGTTGGCACAAGACTTGTTAGGCATTAGAGTCATAAATATTCACATGGAGAGAAATTTAAATGACAGCAGAGCAGTGAGGACAAGCATCACTTAAACCCCAGCATTTTCCTGAGAAGGCAGGGACAGGTGTGGAGGAGGCAGAGCAGGCTGGGACCTCCTGGGTTCAACTTTCTCCATCAGCTTTAATGAATGCTGGAGCCACCTTCACTTCTGTACTTGCTGTGTGGTTAGTTCAAAAACAGAGCTGAGAAGCAGCTCAGCTCCATAGCACTAATGAGTTTCAACAGAAGAAAAAAATTTGAGGCAAGAGATGTGAGGATGAGAAACACAAACACTCTCACCTTTTGATCCTTTGAGCATATTTACACTCATGTTGGTACTGAGTAGAAGTTGCTTTTTCATTTAATCTGCTTGAGGGTGGTTTGGAAATCACTTGTGAGCATTTTTATAATTGCAGCTTTCCAATGCTGTTTCTCAGCTGCTGTTGAGCAAACATCCTGGTCCCTCTGCTTTCTGCTGTGCCAAAACATTTATTCCTAGTTGTAGTAATAATTAGGCTGGTATTGCTTTGCAGTTTTCTCAGCTACATCTCCTGACTGGCTATGGAGAGTGTGGCACTGAACAGAGGTGAGTGAGGTTGCTCTGACTGCAGGAGGAAGTGCCAATGGCAGCTTCTCTGATGGAGAAGTCTTTGCGTGGCAGCGAGGGATGGCCTGGGCATGTTCCCACCACCCCATGCCAGGACCTCCCAGCCTTGTGGGAAAGCTTCTCATCCTACAGACATCCCATGCAGCAATATCATCATCATGGATTGTTCGTGTATGCTGTGTGCTGGATGCCTGGAACTTGCACATTTGGTTTTTTCCATGTTTCAGTCTCACAGCATGAAGCAAAGCTCAGTCAACACCATCAGCATGGTCAGGTGAGAATACAGAAGGTGAGAATACGGATGCACAGGCATGAAGGGAAACACAAGTTACTATTGTACATTCAGGTTCTATGAGCACCAGCCCAGCATCCCCAGGCTGCCCCTCAGCCAAGGCTGCTCTCCTGAGCCTGCAGAGCTCTGTGTGGGCTCGTGGGGCTCCTGCACCTGAGCAGCAAATCCCGTGGGTGCCCGTGGTGTGCAGCCTGGCTGTGACAGTGCAGAGTCCAACATGAAGCCTGTTTCTTTACAGCTGGCTCCACAACAGCCACAGCACTGCCATGGCAATGCCCACCAGGGCTCCCAGCTCTCCTCCTGCCAGAGGTAAGTCCAGGAGTAAAGGGAACAGAGTTGTGCCAGGGTAAGCACCAGGGAAATCCCCACCCAAGGACTTGTAATATCCTCCACGTTGCCCTCCAGCAAATCCTCCTAAAAGACTTCTTATGATTTTTAAGAAATATTTCTTTATGCTACTGCTCTAGCGGATGACCTGTCCAGTGGGATCCTGGTGCAGAGGCAGGGATCTATGATGGGCCTCCCAGTAAATGTGTGTGTCAGAGAGAGTGCATTTCCTACTGTCCGAGCCTTGGGCAAAGGGTTCCTTTTTGAATAACTGTACCCAAGTGTCAGCAATGTCTGGCTGCTTGCCATGAGCCCATGGCAGAAATCACTGGTATTTCAATATTCCTACTTCTTCTCCAGCACAGATGGGATTTGTGTTCTCCCCAGCTCTCTCCAGCTTTTCTTTGTACTCAGGGCAGTCCTAGGCAGTAGGTGGGAGGAGATGCTTTATGAACTGTTGCCTTTCCAAAATGAGAACTGGTTACTGTTTCCTTAGCAGATGAGACTCTGAATTGTCCTTTTGCCCACGGATGAGGGTTATGATGGATCACAAGAGTCTGCCTGACTCGCATGCATGTTCAAGCCATGTTTTCTGTGTGAGGACTCCAGGGAGAGCTGCTAGAGCACAGGGTGGTTATATCTTCTGAATAAAATTATTCTAAACAGGTAGTTCTTCACACTTCAGCAATGGCTGGGAGCAAACAAGCTTTTATCTTTGCTTCTTTCCAGATGCATCTGTGCTCTGAAATCCAGTTATGGATGGTGGCTTTTTTAGGTACCTGGAAAGTCTGGAAGTATCTCTGCTTAGTGGGAACATCACCCGTGACATTTTTGTCACAGTGAGAAGTTTTTCTTCCTTCTTTTTCTTCTATGCCTGCTGTATTGAACAAATTCTGCCTACTTGCAGAGCAGGGCAGGGCTGGGTTTCCAACCACCTTCCCTCTGGCTGAGGGTGCCAACAGCCCTTCAGGGTTAATGAACATGGGGCCATTTTCTTTCTGACTGTGGTTATTCCCTAAAACTGTTCCCTCATCCCTTCTGAGATACTTCAGCTCTGAGCATACTGCTTCTTTCTGAACTGGTCTTGGGGAGGGAAGCCTTGGAAAACTGAACACTCGTGGAAAACTGGTTTTCCCTGTGTTTTTTTCTTCCGAGTTTGTGGGATGAAGGTCACCATTTGGGGCAGAAGAGTTGCACTGTGAGTAACCAGTGCTGACACTTTCACCATAGGAAGAAACCTTGGAGGAGCAAATATTTCCTGCATTGGTGTAAATTTGTTCCAGGGGGTCCTCTCTGGACCAAAAGTAGGTTTCTGCAGGTGGAACTTTTCCCAGTGGCACCACATTGGAGATGAAATTGGTCAATTTACATTTTGACCTTCCCTGCTGTGTCCCCACCAGCAGTGGAGAACCTGACACATCTTCAAGGGTCTTCAGGGTCTTTCTGTCCTGTCCCTTACGTCTGCTTTCCAGAAGAGCTGGGAAGGTGGGTCTGGCGAGGTGGCAGATAGATTGGATGTAGTCATCACTGGAGTAGGAGTCTGGGCTGGCTGCAGCACTTCCAGCACACTTTGGGTTGCTGTTTGGATCCTCCACCGCCTCCTCGTGGGTTTCCCGGATGGTTGGGAGAGGCTTTGAAAGGCTCAGTCTGATCCGGGGTGCCATGGCTGCAAGGAACAGAGCAGACATGAGCAGCATGTGAAAACTTGCTGTGGCAAAGAAATCCTGGGCTTGTTTCTACCTGAGCCACCCGATGTCTGCTTGTGGCAAACATGGCTGCTAAAAAACCTGCATTTTAAAAGTTTGCCAGCAGTATTGTTATATCCATGGCTTCATAAAGAGCTTCATAAACGTACCAAAGAAGCCAAGTCATTAAATGTGGCAGTAAATAGAAGGTTCATTAAGGAGATCAGCAGTAGTGTCCCCTCCTGAAGCAATGCAAGGGAGCACAGCTGCAGAGGTGTAGGGCAAGGGCATGAGCTTGTCTCACTGCCCTTGCTGGAGAAGCAAGGCACAAATTACTCTCCTTATTTAATGTTCCATGTCTGTTCACTATGACTGAGCTCTGACTTTACCCTTAGTCCAAGCAGGCAGAAGCTGAACCCAACAGGAGAGGAGCTGCCCTTTCCCTGTGGGGAGCACCACCTAAATAAATCAACATGACAGTGGTCTCTTCTAGAAGCTGTGGGTGAGAATGTTCAGGGTCACTTTTGTCAGTAGTTCATAAATGTAGTCATAGAGGTAAGTCCTCCCCTGAGTGCTTATATAGGGTTAAAGGGATTTAATTCATGTCCTTTATATTCAAATAGTTATCCTCAACTCCTTTTGAGATGGATTTCCATCAAACTGCTCCACACTACTCAGTTAAATATATTGAATTACAAATATTTCACTGTATTTTGTGCTGCAGTGTTTTCTAACTGTACTGATTTTTTTTTTCCTCTAAACGCTCCCCACTGTGCTTTGCTTATCTCTTCTTCTGGCAGAAATGACCACATAGACTGGATTATTATTTTTTTTTTTACTGTTCCCCCAATGAAATTTGTATGTGACTAATCTGCAGACACAATATAGCTTTGTTGTGTGATTAAACACAAAAGTGCCTTGCTGGCTATTTTAATGCCTTGCTTGTCATTCTGGCTTTGTCGAAGCTCCCTGCAAAGCCGCAGCTCACACACGGAGCAGAAATGAGCAGCTCCTGCCGAGCCCAGGGCAGAGCTCCCTGGGTGCCCATCCCTCCCCAGGCTGCTCCGGCCCTCACTGGTTTTTCTCAGGTGCTTACTGGTAAAGCCAGCCAAACTGGGATTTGCTGACCTGAGAGCAGGTGATGCTTGTTTTAAACCTCGGGGCCTTTTTATTATCCTTTTTCCTGCCTGCTCCGTTTCTCTCATGTCTTCAAGCCTTAAAGAAAAGGTTTGTTCCTTCCTTTCTTCCCTGCCAGCCTTGCCTGAGCTCGGCAGTGTCACTCCAGGCTCGGCAATGAGCGCGGCCGGATGCTGCTGGCAAGGGGCGCGGGCATTGTCGTGTTAAATCATGGTAGCGCTAATCAGTACCTAGGTCCTGCCAACACGCCCATTCCCCGGAAGGAAATTAATTTACCAATTTGCAGTAAAACTCCTATGATGATGGGATGGCCCAGGTCCCGCCCGGATGCCGTCCCCTTCGCCCCGGGCACCGCGCTGGCATGGCCGGGGTCACCTCCCCGTCACCTGCGGCCCCGGGGAGCAGCACCCGCTGCCTGCAGCTTCCTTCCACCACGCCTTGAGCATCTACCAGCATCCCGGGTATTCCTAGCGACCCCCACCAGCACACAGCCCTTGGGCAGACCCCCTCCCCTTACCTGCGGGGTGTGGGCACACGCGGCTCGTCTCCCCTGGCTGCACGGCTCTGCCCCGCTCCTCCTCCCTGTTTCCAGCACGGGAGATGTGCTAACACTAACCCATGCGCCAGCTCCCTGCCTCAGTCAGCTGATCCCGCTGCCTGTTTTGTTGCTGTTGCTAAATATATCCCCTGGCTGTCTGCCCTGCCCGAACCGCAGCCGGCGGGCGCCGAGGCACCGGGGCAGCCCGCGGGCACCGGCCGGGCTGGGCCACCCCCGCCCTGCCCATCGCACACCCCTGAGGCTCTGCCTGGCGACAATTCCCGTGTGCAAGGGACTGCCACCCCCGTCATTGCCCATCACACACCCCTGCGGCTCTGCCTGGCGACAATTCCCGTGTGCAAGGGACTGCGGGGCCGGGGCTGCGGTGCGGGAGGGGAAGGGCTGCCTCTGCTCCAAGCTGGGGTGGGAAAAGAGGAGCCGTAGTTCCTTCATGCTTTATTGCTGAAAGGGGAATCTTTAGAGTTTGGGGTTGTTTTTCTTTCTTCTCTGCCTTATTTTGTGAACAAATTTGTGCTGGTTTGCCCAAGAGCCAGTGGGGGTTGCAGCTTCGTTAGTGCTGCTCTCTGCTTTCCTCTGTCCCTGCTCCCGTTCTGCTCTGAGCTGAGCATCGCTGGGCTGAGCTGAACATCCCGGGATTGAGCTGCACACCGCTGGACTGGCCTGTACATCCCTGGGCTGACCTGTACATCCCTGGGCTGGGCTGTACATCCCTGGGCTGACCTGTACATCCCTGGGCTGGCCTGTACATCCCTGGGCTGGCCTGTACATCTCTGGATTGAGTTGTACATCCCTGGATTGAGCTGTACACCCCTGGGCTGGGCTGTATATCCGTGTTGCTGTGGAGGCACAGCAGCAGCTGGCCCTGCCATGGCACCTCCCAGTGCTCTGCTCCATCAACTCTCCTCTCCCACTGCTCCCAGTATCATTCCTGTTTGTGTTTTGCTCAGACCACACAAGGGCGTTAGAGCAAATTGGTTTGCCAGGGGGACTGGCAGCATCCAACCTTGTGGGTCCCTGGGCAGGGGGGATCTGCCTTTGTTTCCTGTTTTATTAACATGCTACAAACTGATTGCAATTCTGGGGTAGCCCTGGTGTCCCTCTCACAGCCTCTCTTCCAGCACCATGTTGCGTGGGGAGATGAATTGTTATGTTGCAGCAGGATCTTTCTTCTGTATTTATTTCCCAACACTGTCCTCAAGGGCAGCCCCAACAGCTGCTGCTCTTTCCCGGGGATTAGCCATCCCACACAACACCCCTGTGTGCCCAGGGCAGGGAGTATGACTGCATTTCTGAGCCTTGCTGCTCCCCACAACACCTGTCCTGACCTGCTGGAGGGATGAGGAGAAAAGCAGAAATCCTAGATTAAAAATCACTGCTTTCATTTTAATGCAAATATTCTGTGTTACCAGCATTCAGGCTGGAATTGGCTGTAACAGCTGATTTAGTCACCCAAGCCCACACTCATCATTCAGGTTTTTTCTTTATCTCCAGTAAAAAGAAATAAGCAGCTCAACAGTCTTGTCCATCCCTTTAGGATGTGGTTCCAAGCAGATTTTTTTTTTTTTCTAGAAATAGCCATTGCTTAGCATTTCACTACAACAGGTATGTAAGCTTAAGATGTTTGTCTGGACTTCTGGTGCCAAACTGCTGAATTTAGCTGAAATGACCCACAACCTTCATGCATTAAATTCACTAACAGCAATGATCAGCTGGGATCATGCTGTTGGAAGTCAGAACTTCAATTTTTCCTTCTTGCTTGCAGGAAACATGATTACCATCCAAAGGAAAAAAGCCCCTCAGACACCAACTATGCCAAGCAGCTGCAGTGTGGAGCTTGGAAAAAACATCTTGTGAGGAAGATCACTGATCTGGAAACAAACTCCACATGTGCAGATTTGCATGAATACCTTATCTTTAGAAAGAGTCTTCAAGATGGTTCCTCTGCCCTGGTAAGCCCCTCCTCCCTGCTGGAGTTGCCTCATTCTCAAAGATCTGATGGAGTGAATAGAACATGCCAGATGGGAGGGTCAAATATCATATACCTTTTTTAAATTTTTTTTTTCTTCCCTCAACCACAGCCATTTGGTTTCTTCTTTCATCAGCTGTGTCCTTGAAAAATCTTAATTTAAAAGACACAAGGTGCAACTTTGGATGCTTGTTGCAAGAATGCCATAGGTTTCTCCCAAGCACTTGTGAGGATGATTCTGCATAAATCATCCCAGTTTCCTGTATTTATACTCCCCAGTCGTGAATCAGCATTCCTGCGTGCATGAAAACTGTCACCAAATGGGATTAATGGCAAAAGGAAACAGCAACAACAGCAGTGCCTGAGCTGCAGAGGAAAACACCAGTTGTTAGTTCTGCAGGGCTTGGTTTAGTGTATATAAATGCTACCAGTTATTTTTTGATTTGGTTTTATATTTGTTAGTTTTGAGGTTTTAGAATGCTTTCAGTTTTTGGGAAATCCATGCAGTTTAGCAGAGTTGGGTAGGTGTAACAGGTGATGGTCCTCTGGGCATTTTTGAAGCTTGTTGGCTCTTGCCAGGGCTGGGAGACAGGGTTAACATGACACTGAGCATCTCCACACCTCCTTGAAGGTGCAGCAACAACCTGAAGGGCTGCTCCTCTCTTGCATGTGGGAGAGTGATTTTACAGGGCAGATATTGAATGGGACAAGGGGGAACAGTTTTAAATAGTTTTAAATTAAGAGGAGAGATTTAGATTGTGAAGAAATTGTTTATTGTGAGTGTGCTGAGGCACAGGTTCCCCAGAGAAGTTGTGGGTTCCTGGAAGTGTTCAAGGCCAGGTTGGATAGGGCTTGGAGTAACGTGGTTTAGTGGAAGGTGTCCCTGCCCATAGCTGTTGTGTTTCTTTAATAAAAGATTTTAAAAATTTAAATTACAATCATAAGTGGAACCTCCTGTAATGTTACTGGCCTCTAAACTTTCTCCTGGAGGAGCTGGCATGTGTTTAGATGCCCTAAGAAATAACAACCCCAGAAAACACCTTATTCTTGAGTTATTTTCAGTGGTTTGGGGGTGGGATTGATCACGTCTCTATTTCTCCACTGCAGGTGCTGTCTGTGTTTCTCTCCTGCAGGATTCCTTCTCCACCCCCAGCCACAGCCAAGGCACAGACAGCAGCACCACAGTTACATCCACACTGTGGTGGGGACTGAGCCGAGTGGGTTTTATTCCATCTGGCCCTTCCTGAGGGATCTCAGCAGAGCCGGGGATTTTCCGGGCTGGGATCACAGTCCAGGGCCGTTTCATGCTCGTACTTTTTGTGCCGTGCCACCATCTAGTGGCCACTCCAGCCAGCAGAATCATCCCCGGCCTGCCGGGAACCCCGGGGCTGCCGGGCTCGGCTTCATCTCTGGAGGATGCTGGTGGCAGCACTGTGCTGATGGAGCATAAACCCCTGCAGGTTCACTAGGATAAGGCTTCTCCCACATGTGTCATCCTGCTCTGCTCCCTCCTGTAATGAGATTTTAGAAGTGCTGCTTGTGCTTGGTGCGGTTCTGTGGCTCCATCGCTCCCGCCCTGCTCAGGTTTGGGAAGGAGGGACTGGGAAAGGTGGTAAGGAGGGGGCAGGTGGAGAGTAAAGGTGAGCTGTGCAAACACACACACATATCCACACACACACACAGCCCTAGTGGAGTTTCCAGGCATTTATCTCCCAGGAAGGCTCAGCAGCATCTTTTGACCCCTGTGAGCAAAGCCAAGTGTTGAGGCAGAACACCCCATGGGAGGCTGGAAATCATCCTGTGCCCCCCTCGCTGTGGGAAAGGGGAGTCAAATCTGCACAGCACTTTGGAGGAGCTCTCTTCTGCCTGGTGAAATTAAGAATAACCTGAAAACTGCTCTCCTGGCCTGGAATTGCAGCTCCTTGAGCTGCCTTTTAAAAACAATTTTTCCTCAGAGGCAGATGATGGTAAAAAGGGCTAAAAATCTGATGTAGATTTTTACTTCCTCTCCTTCCTCCAGGAGAGGGAGAGAAGACCTCCAGTAGGTGTCAGCTTTTGGCATTTGAGAGAGAGAGCAAGACCAGGGGGAGGGAGAGATGCTAGACGTGACTGACCTTGGGTGTCCCTCGTGTTTGCTATGGCCACTCTAAAAATCTCAAATTCTTTGAAAGCAAAAGGCAATTAAATATAACCCTTGTCACAGCTGTAAATGCTGCATGAATTATCACAGTTAATGAACCCCAGGTTTGGGCTTGTCCACTGTTTTATGGGGGCATTAAAGTATAAATTACTTTTCCAGATGGGAAGTGTCGAGGTGGCTCGTTACCTGATTAAAGAATGCTGGGCTCAAATGCACTGCTTGGTGCTCACTGAATAATCACAGTAAGAAGGGATCTTTCAAATCCTCAAGCGACAAACTTCAATCAGGTGAGAAAAATTCAATTACGCTTTAAAGGAAACCTGGCTATGTGTGTGCAGGATACGGCAGGAGAATGTGTGCAAAAGAACTTCATGGAAAGGAGCAATTACTTTATCAATAGGACATGCAAAGCAGAATTCACTCATCAGTCCTCAATAGAAGCCCAGATAACTGAACATTTTAAAGACATGATACATGGACCAGGATAGATTTGGGCCTCAAGCAGGTTTAAGTGAATTTGATTAACTTCTGTGCAGTTATCAGCTGAGGTTTTGGTCCAGTGACTTCTTGATATTTAGCCTTGGATAATGGATGTTGTAACAAGGATGTAGGACTTTGGTAGGAAGTGTATCCCAACCCCACTTCATTAAGTTGTAGAAATTGAATTGGTTTTGAATCTGAAGATGCAGGTTCTTTGTCCTCCAGCATCTCTGCATAACATCAACTCAATGAAAAAAGCACAGGGAGAAAGCCAAACACTTTTTTTTTTTTTTGCAAAAGAACACAGACATTTGAATTTAATAAATTATAAAATTAAAGATTCTAATTTGTATATACATTTTTAATATACAAGAAATGGCTATTTATTGCAATTTCTGTGAAGGCATATGTAAGTGAATGGAAGTTGCATATAGATATTCAGAGGAACATAGCTAATACTGTGCATTGTAGGTGAGTAAATAAGACATTAAATGCATTATGTTATAAAATAAATCATAAAACCCTTTGAGTACTGGTAAAGCACCATTTCTAGAATTCTCAAAGTATCTGAAAGCATTCTATGGAGGTGTTGTGAGACTCTAAATATTGAATGGATATATGAATATAAAAAGTGATGCATTCATAATAGATAACAGAAATTTTTAAAGAAGTGATGGTGAAAAAACTGGCAGATGACTGAAGCCAAAAAAACCCCAGAATTTGTTGGGGATTTCTGTTTCATGAGAGGCTGTCACTTGGATTTTAAGTTTAGACAGACAGAAAAATATCAATTGATAAAATTGTGTACTTGCATGGTTAGATCATAAATACATTGCTTCGTAGGAGCACATTACTTTATCTCTCAGATCTCTGAGATGGTCTCTGCAGGAATATATCTGTTTATAAACCTGCTTTAGTTTCTAGGGATTGGGTTACATCTCTTTCTGCTTGTTATGTCTGAAAATGCAGCACCTGGGCAACAGCAAACTGGTTACAGAAGATCCACTGTGATGATGCTCTTGCCCAATTACAGCATTGTAGAGAAGATGAAACAGTTGTCAAAGTTCAACCAAACAAAAAAATACCAATTTTTCCACTGCATGACACAGAAATGAGATCAGCTCAGAAGAGCAAAGTTCCACCTTTTGTCTGGGGCTGTTTTTTCTTTATCAAGAGAGCCTTGTGTTGTGTTTTCCAGTAGAAGTGATGTACATGTTCCTGAGGAGCGGCTGGAAAAAAAACACCTTCTGAAGAACCCATGGCAGCTCGTAAAGGAGGCATCTTTCCTGGTGTGAAGAGACTTAACTTTCCCCTTCTCATACAGGAAGAGTGTGAAAAGAAGGCAGCTGGTGGCTCCTTCTTCTTAAAGAGATGGTCCATCAACCTCTCCATGTCTTGCTCAATGTAGACTGAAGCTTCTGCTTCAAGTAATTAAGTGCCCCCCACAAAAAAAAAAACAGCTAGAGAAATATTCAGGAGAATTTAAACCATTGAGAAATAAATCAAATTAAATCTCCCAAAAGGTGAGACTGAGAAGGGAACAAGCCCTTCCAAAATGCAGATGCCACCAGGCATTGCATGGTGTTCCTAATGAACACTGGACCTAACATAGCACCAGACCAGCCTTCCAGGAGGCTGCTCCTGCTCCCTGTGGCAGCAGAACTTTCCACTTTATCTGGAAAAATGCTTTTTTAAGCTGTGGGCACTGCCTTCTGTGGTATTTCTTCACACTGTCTGGTTGACTAAGCCTATTCCGGAAGCCAGGGCAGAACAGAACCATTTATTAAATGAGTTACCTCAGGGGATCAGAGCAATGGGTCTCAAAAAAGTCCCCGAGGGTAAGACTGGTACCCTCCAGGCAGCAAACTTTTGCCTCCCCATCTGCATAACTCCAGCTCCAACCCTTTCTATCTTTGGGTTTGTAAGGGTTTTTCCTAAGTTTCATGCTTGGATGAGTTTCTAGTCTATGAAAAAGCTGGGGGTTGTGGTTTATTTTTATTGTCCACAGAACTAAAATGATATTAACTTGAAGGGGAAAAGATGAGTTTTATACTAACCACATCTGTGTAAAGGAAATGTGGAAGGCAAGAAATACTATGACTACAGGCTGGGAGCCCAGCTACAGCTTGTGTCTCCCGTGGCACAGCAGCTGGAATGATGCTGATTTAGACACGTCTCTCTTGCTTATAAATAGAATGGTGGAGTTGTTTTTTTTTCCCTTCAGTGCTCATTACTACATTGCTGTTGTGCACAGATGTGACCTGAACCTACACAATTATCAAAACTTGTCCCATCTGTAGGCAACCACAAATCCCTTGGCACCAGGATCCTGGGGCTTGCCCGTGCACTGTGGCCGTGTGACAGCCAGCAGGCCATGGGGCAGGGCTGGGACAGGGCACCAAGGACCAGCACCCTTTAACTGCAGGAGAACACTCCCTGTCCCAGGAGTGAAAGCCTGCAGTGGAACTCTTCCCTCTGTGCTGCCAGACTGCAGAGCCTGAGTTTTACTTCTCCAAACCAGAACAGATTTTTGCTTGTGCTGGCTGCTGCTTCCACATCTGCAGCCATATCTGCTTGGCCCAGGAGAGGTTTCCTAATGCTCTGGACTCTTAGCAGGCCTGTTGGGCTTCCCAGTTTTCATGATCTTCAGTGTATCTCTCATGCTTGCTCTATCTGAGCTGCTCCAAGTGTATCCTCTTCATCTTGAGTAAGAAGGGGTACTTGATGCCACAACACCAGCTGAAAACATTCCTTCTCTGCTTGGGCTCGTATCTCCATGAAGAATTTTTCTTGCACCAGGTCTTGTTCTTCAAAAACTTCTGGCCACAGTTCAGGCCAAAACAGTCCCACATGTAGGTGCTCTAAAGCCTGAGGTTCCTGCAGGCTCTTGCCTCCTTTCCAGGAAGAATGGCTCATCTGGAAGAGGAGACTGGGCAGTTCATTCAGTCATGGTGGTCAAGGGCAGAAA
Source organism: Brachypodius melanocephalos (assembly GCA_013398615.1). Lineage (NCBI taxonomy): Eukaryota > Metazoa > Chordata > Aves > Passeriformes > Pycnonotidae > Brachypodius > Brachypodius melanocephalos. Next base: position 7,077,989 of record VZSR01000479.1, read on the forward strand.
GGCAGAGTCACAGGAAGCCACATGTGCTTTACCTTGCAATATCTGTGAAGCTCTTTGCCAGCAGTTGGGCCAGAGAAGAGCTCACACATTGCTAAAATGCAGCACATTCCCAATAATTTTGTGACTCTATATATGGACTTACTGCTTGGGCTGCCTCAAACCAGAACCAGCTCAGGCTGGAGGGTGAGATCTTCCCCTCAGACTGGAAAATCTGAACTTGGAGCCACCAGACCTACCTAGTGGTAAAGAGAGGATTTCAGGGAAGCCCTGGACTCTGCAGGAGATTTACCAGCAAAGAAGAAACAAATGGAAGAATCCAAGCCAGGAAAAAAACTGCTCAGATGCCACCCACAGCAGGAACCAGTCTACGCTCCCTGTCTCGGCAGTGTTAGAGCCAAGCTGAGTTCATCTTCTCTTCTCCAACCAGGAATGCAAAATGACCTATGAAAACCCTGAGAAGAAAAAAGTACTCAAAGGGTTGTCAGGTTACACATCTTAAAGTTTTCTAGCAGACCTGGTGCTGTGAATACACATGTGTGTTTGTGTGTTTGTTCATGTAAGGGCACAGCAAACAGTTGTTCACTTCTGCACCAATAAAGCTGTCCTAAGGAAAGGAAGATAATACAAAATTAATTCCTCAGAAATAACTGCATCCTATTGGGGGTAAAAATAGTTTGTCTTAACGAAGCACCAAAGAAAAGACAACAAAAATCCAGTCATCTTTAAGTTAAACAGAATGTGGGTAGAAAAAATCAGACCAATAAAAAAAGCACCAACCAATAAGGGTCACTGAGGCTGTTGCGTTACAGGAACTGAAAGACTATAAAAATATGGATAATTGTAAACAGAAAGACTAGGATGTTGTCAGTCCAAGTTGGCCAGATCTACCCTACTAAATGTCTTGCATGTTTAGGAGAATCCTTTGAAATTGTTTATGGAAGTATGTAAACTACTGTTTGTCAGTTTTTAATTTACACATAAATATATGGCTACAGAATTTTCTCTGTATTTCCTTGCACAGTCCTGGTTCAGGAAGCTACATGAGCACACGCCAAGCTGTGACCACAGAGGCAGCTCTGCCAGGGTCAGCCAGACCCAGCCTGGCATGTCCTAAGAATCTTCCCAAAGTGGGCTGCCTTAGTGCCAGGGTTTGTGCAAGGCACAGAAGCATCACAGGAGTGCTGACCCCCTGCTTGTCAGAGTTAAAGGGATTTATTATGTCTTGGGACTGCTTTCTTCCATACTAAAAGTGTGACTCCCATTGCTATTCCCAAGCAGTTTTACACAGGCATAGAAGACTTTAAAGAGCCTGTAACTGAGAAACCTGCTAACCTGACCTAAGTAACGTGGTTTGTTTGGATTCAGTGGCACACTGTAGGGATATTGCACTAACACTCTGCTGTACCCTGTACACCTAACCTAGCCATCAAAGTGTTCAGATTAGCACTTATTAAACAATCTGTCATTTCCATTTATAGTAGGCTTGAGAATTTGGTATCTCTGCCATAGCACCACTTGGATTTTTCCCCATTTTTAGTCTCTGTGACGGCCAATGCTATGATGTTGGTAACATCTCTATAAGAGAAAAAATGTTTGTGCCATATTTCCATTTTAGTTTATTTTCCTAAGAGTCTCTTTTTTCATTTTCTCAGCGATCAGCTCCTGAATTCTTTGATTCCTCGTCCTTTCATAAGGCCTCCTCCGTGTAATGATGTTGTGCTGCGGTACTTCGTTATCCAGCCCATCAACTTTATAGGGAACATCCACTGCATTGATTTCTGGGTGCTCCTCAGTTGCATTGGAAGGGGGTGCACGAGTTTTGGAGAGCAGAGGAGGGCTGGTGGCAGGCTGTGTGGTGGTCACTCCCACGGGAGGGCTGTGGGTTGTCAGGAGCTCCTCCTCAATGATGTTATTCTTATTTACATTGGCACTGGTCACATTGCCCTCCTCTGTTACGTTGCTGTAAGCGTTGCAGGACTTGCAACACAGCTTATTGTACCCAGGGATGGAGCAGTAACGGGAGAGGACTTCCATGCGACAAAACATTGACTTGTCTCCTTGACAATGATATTCTGAAACAGAAAAAGGGAACAGATAAATAAAGAGCATCTTCACATTAATCAGAAAAAGAAACAGCTGAAGCTTTGGCAGTGGGCAGAGGGATTGATATTTAAAGTGGGATGGGAAACTGGCAAATGAGCCTTCTATAAGCAGAAGCAGGCTTATATTCAACCTAAAAGTCAAGAGCTGCAAAAACTGATCTGAACTGTTTGTACCAGCCCCATCCAAGCTCTAGACATCACACTCGAATTTTTGCCTTCGCATCCTGGAAGCACTACCCTAAAGACTGTGAAGCTACAACAAATTGTGTTACTGTCTTGGTTTAAACTTCAAAATACACTCACTGTGCTGTTTTGTTGCTAAAACTACATTGAACTCCCACAAAGTCATCAAGGTTTATATTAAGAAATCTACTTTTTCCCTCATTGCTCTTTTTAATGCTTTTCTGCAACCAAACAATGACTAACCACGGTCAGGGGTAACATATTTATCTGGACTGTCTCAGGAAAGTCAAGTCCTATTTTGATGTGTACCATGTAACTCTCAGAGTTAATCCATCTCCACTAATTGGAGTGATATTGTTGCCAGGTACCCCTACTCTGAAAACAGCAGCATTTTCTCAGCATGTCTCTTGTTTGAGAGAAAATTGGTGCATTTACCATTAGGCTTTCCTACTCCTCCTAGAAGGGAGCTGATATTTTTGGAACAACAAACTCCAGTGCAGTGAAGCCAAGCCAGTCCATTAAGGACTGGGAGACTCAGTAAAAGTCCTGATTTTTGTGTGAATGACTGTAATAAAAGAGAAAGAATGAGAATCGATAAGCTTTAAGCTGTCAATAGCTGTTACAACAATCTGCACTGTAATGGAGGTGCTATGGCAGATCCTGATCTTGCTGAAATGCAGGTGGTAAATTGTAGGCTGAGGCATTAAAGGTGAAGTGGTCAAAGTGTTCCTGCCTGAGAAACACAAACAGAAGCCTACTCAGAGATTCCCCAAGCCCTTGTGGTTTCTGCTCAGGGGAGGCAGAGGACTGTATGAATTGGTGGTTAAGGGGTGGTGAGGGTCTAGCAGGCTCCTTAGACAGAAATTTGCCTGTCCTCTGTCCTACACAGACACCCCTCAGCTCCTGTGCCTCCAGAATGAAGGAATGGAGCCAGGCACTGCAGTGAAGGAAAAATCCCAACATGCAGCCCATGCTGAGAGTGGAGTCAGAGGATTTGTAGGACAGGAAAAGGCTGAGGAGAAAAGCAGACCGAGCAACACCTGGCATCATCAATAACAAAACACCTTCTCTGTGACCAGAGTGCTGAGACAGAGATGAAATCACTTGTGTCTCTCCCCCTGCTCTTACTACATTTCCACCTACTCTTAGAGTAAAGGCTGAGTAACTCCAGTTACTCGCCTTTATTTAGAGTGCACCCAATGGCAGACAGTGCTCTCAGCCTCGTCTGGAGCTCACATTTCACCCTCCTGCCATGAGCACTGGCTTGTGTCAGCACCCTCACAGCAAAGGAGAGAAGCAGAGCAGGTTCAGCAGTACCAAGGGGGTTTGGAAAGCGTAGGTGCCACCTCTTCACTCATCCTCAGTGAACAAAACAGGGCACCGTGAGTGTTTCATTGGCAAACATATCAGTCTAAAATAAACTAATAGCTGGTGTTTTAAAATGCCCGTCCTGGCTGAGGCAGGTGAAAACACCTCCTGTACGTCGTATCTATGCCCTGATTGTTGCTTTTGTTGCAGAAAAGCAAAATTCTAGTTCCTACTTTAGAATGTGTCAGGTAATTTTCATATTTTTCAAATGCTAAACTGAAATATTGCTGGAGATTAGGAATGACTCCTTCCTTAGGAATATAAGAATAGTACCTTGGTTTTGGAGAGATTTTCAAACCAGCCTTTAAGAGCTGGAACTGTTCAAACCTGCATGCACAGCTCCATATAAAGGCCTGCATGTGCCTATACAATTTATACGTATTTTCACATACCCAATAAGAGTCCCCTTCGAACATTTTGCCTTGTGATGCATGACCCTTATGCATGTTCCTCCAGATGGCTTCCATAATAAAAGCCAACAGATATAATATTTAAATGTGGTTTTAACAAGGCAGGTCTGTTCTTGGCTTGGTAAGAATCAATAACAGCACCTTTAGAAAAATGCCTTTTTTCCTAACAAAAATATGGAACGTCAAGCTTAACAATACATGGAAATAAAACTGCATTATGTAGTAAGTTTAGTGATATCTGATAAGTTATATAAATAAACTCTGCAACTTCTCAATGCCAGAATGAAATTTTGATCCTTTGTCCAAACAAAAATATCCAGATTTGCTGAACTTTTATTTATTTTTACTTGCAGTATGCATGACAGACTGGAAGTATATATTCAAAACATCAGTAAGAAAAAAATAAATCAGTTTCACAGTCACTTTGGTACACATTAGTCTCATAAAAAAATATTGAAAAGCAAACTGAATTGGCACATCTTTAATATTATGTTAAATACATACAAAACACTAATAAAATATCCCTGATAAACCAAAGTGCATATAGACATAGTGCACAATGCCCAGATACCTTATTGCACCATTCTCTATAGCCACCCATCTCTTGAAACATCACTAAACATTGTCTATTTAAAGGTAACAGTCATGAATATATTTATACAGTTAAACATCGATTATTTTACATAACAGTATTCAGTGCCAGATACGTGTCTTTGCTTTTTCACCTTGTCATGTAAATTGTTAACATGTTTCAGGAAATATTAACAGCAAAATTTAAATATGTGATCACATGATAATGACAAGTTTGAAGTGCTACACTGTTGACGACCCAAAGATTCAAAAATGCCACTTTTCCAAAAAATATGATCAAAGCAATAAGGTAGTAATTTGCTCCAAGACTGCAGTTTTACATTTCTGCTATTGGTACTGACTGTCACAAAGAAGTTTATGACTTCTGAATTCCAGATCTTCAACACAAACACGGAAGGAGAAGCACGAATGCCAGTTAAATTTCAGAAAGTCAGGCCACAATCCTGTCTCGATGAAGATATGGATATGCACTGTGCAAATCAACCTCCAATTAAATTTACTGCCTTCCAATAGTTATCATTCAAGTAAAAACACTCCATATGAAGATTAACTTAAGGTACCAGTGTACCGTTCATATTTAAAGCTGGATCTGGTAAATTAATGCCATTCACATTTCAACATTAAGGCATTTTTCTAAAATTCATCTCCTAAGCAAAAAAAGCAATAAAAATTGAGGTAATTCTGTAGTAGTTCACACTGTTATGTTTGCCAGTTGACACATCTAAGAGCACACACACGCACGCACACACACAACCGTACCAGTCAAGTCAGACATGCACATGGTGAAAAAAGACCAGAGATGTAATGAGTATAAACAGCTCCATGCTGAGCAGCTGGAGACCTCGTAGTCAATGAAAACATCATATTGCCTCTGCCACGCTGAGAAAAACACCACCACGCCACCTTCACCATGGACCACGCCTGTTCTGCTTTGGGTTTGTTTCTAAAGTGAGAAATACGCAAAACTGGCAAAAATTGTGCGATGGAAAAAAAATGGACGCAGCTTTTCTCAAGGAAAAATCCCCCAAACCACCACTGGAGTCTGGGGAGAGCAACTGCATCAGAGCAGCACGGAAAGGACCAACAGAAACTCAGCTTCTGCTCCCCAGTGAGCCCTCCCTGGGCCACAAACATAAAGGTGAGGGTCAGGGATAAAAAATGAGCAGTAAGGGTGAGGAAAGCAACAGCACCACAAAGGAAAATGGAATGAAAAAGTTCTTCCACTCATCAGACTACCTTGTCAGCAAACTGAAACCAGAGAGTTACGAGATTTCGGGTTTTTAGATAAAGGAGAACTTTAGCACTACAAGGTGTCATTATTGTGATGTGATCACATTCACAATAAGTTCTCAGTTTTGCTATCAAACTGAACATCAGGAACCAGTAAGAGCCTTTTTTCACCACCACCAAGCAACAAGCAAACCGATCCCAGCTCCCTTTCAGAGGACTGCAACATACTGTGGAGATCCAACTTCACACATCCAACACTTCAAGACCTCCACCACCAGCGCTACGCAAGCTCCAGAGAAGAAAGACACCGAGCACCGAGTGCCTGGTGTGAAAAAACAGATTCAGCCCAAGATTTAAACTTGGCAAAGTCAGGGGAACTTTCCGCATAGAGAGAAGAAGAGAGCAAAAGGCAAAGTCCACATTCGATGTGGCATGCATTTAAGGGCAAAGGCAGAGTTATAAATGGGTCTTTTACTTGAAGATATTTTCTGGATGGGGTAGTCTGGATCGGGTCTTGACAGCCATTGTATCATGTAGGTTTTCTTTGAAGGATCAGAAACGTTTCCTTGAATAGAGGAAAAAAAAAAAAAAAAGATGCAACACAACATATATTATGCAGCATTAAATTGTTGCCCTGTCAGAAGGGGGAAAAGCTCAGAGAGTGAGTGGGCTCCAGTTGTGAAGGACCCCAGGAAAGGATTACAACCATTCTGGGGAAAAAGTGCTGTTTGGGGAGGTTGCTACAACTCGTGCCCAGCATTTCACAGCCAACACTGTGACAGCCCAAGGGCCAGTTCTCCAGCAGCACTTACGGCAGTGTCACACATCCCCAGAGACATGCAGGCTAGTTTAGTTACAGTGCCTCATTAAAATCTTTGTATTGGAGACTATAATTGACAGCTTGCTTCTAATTAATTAGAAATCAAAAGCTACCCTGAGAAATACATCAGGAAAAAAAAGAAAAATATGAATTGCTTAATAATAGGAATATGTGAAATGATCTCACAAGTATCATCTGCAAACAGCTGAAAAGCTAACAAGGATAAAGGCCTTATTGCCCTGGATTAAGCAGGAACAAATTAATTATGGCTTCTAAAAACTGAGTTAGATAACTCCTGCAGATAACTTGTGTTTGAAGGAATGAAAAAGAAACCTCAAACTGTTGGTGGAGGTGGGGAAAGCAGAGGCATCCTCAGTTAGCCACAGCCCAGAAGCCCCTTGCCAAGCCCCACAGGTCTCAGGAGTGCAGGGCTGGACCCAGGCACTGCTCTCCCAGGGCAGCTGTTGGCTGCTGGCCACATCCAGCAATCAGCACCGTGCTGAGGTCTGCCCAAGATTCTCAGGCTGTCCTGGGCCAAGCAGTGCTCTCCAGCAGGAGAAGAGTGCCCAAGAAGCCCATTGGCCACACAGCAGCTCCCCAAATTCTATTCAAAACAGGGACTATGGAGAAGTGCTCTCTCAGGCAGACGTAGCACACAAGTATCAATTCAATGAAGGCATTGCAAATAAATATTTTTTTTTTCAACAAATAATAGAAGCTATCAAAGACAAGCCCTTACTGGGACACGGAGGTAGTCTGCAAATCCTGACATTCTCTGGTTTATTCTCCTTGCAGAGGCCGATGGCGTTGTCCCTGGTCCGGCACAGGACGGGCCGATCCTGGGTGCCATTGCCACAGCTGACAGAGCACTGAAAGGACAGCAGAGGTTACCCTCCAGACACCCTCTGGAAACAACAGATTAGAAATTAGCTTCTCAATTTGAAACTGCCCTTGATTTGAGCTGACCTGGTACATTATTTGAGCCACTGCAGTACCTACAGTAATGAAGCAAGAGGGAGAGCTACTCACTGCTTCTTGTGGCACACCAGGAATTGTGAAATACTCCCAGAGTGAGCTGTGCTCGAGCAACAAACAAACAACTGTACATGCGAGCCATCTGTTCACAGAGCCACCCATTCACAAATACGGGGGTGGTGTTACTTGTCGTGCTCATTCCTCCCAGTCAGAAATTAATTGTTTGAGACCTCCAGAAGGAGACTGACCTGTGACCAGGGTCCTATTCTCCACTGAGCTGGGCACAGCTCCCTGTTGCAGGGCCTCCTGCCCTCGGGGCGGTCGTTGTTGCAGTACTTGGTGTGCACAGAGCGGTTGGTGTTGTCGTGCAGGGGCTGGATGCAGCGCACAGAACGCACCTGATACCCTGTCTTCCCACAAGATTTGCTGCAAGGCTCCCATTCTCCTGTGACCCATCTGGGTTGGTGGAAAGAGAGTAAAATTCAAACTGTTGGTCTGTGACTTTTAAACACAGGTTTAATGTGATGTTAACACTAGTTCTAATATGGTAAAAAAGAGGAGAAGATATGAAAAAAAGTAAGCAGTTATGGTGAAGGTTATTTGACTGATTTTGACTGAAATATCATTAATAAGACCCACATCTTCAATATTACTCTTTCTCATTATCTCCAAGACAAGCATTATACTTGCTTTGCTGTATTTGCCTTGATTTTAAGCTGCCCTTTCCAAGACTGCACATAAAAAGATGGTTGCTTTTATAGCAAAAGCAGCCACCCAACGGTGCTGCTGAGCTTCTCAGGCCTGGGTGCATGAGATGTGCTTTGTCTCATGATGCAGCATGAACGAGCTGGTTCCCATACAAGTGAAGCCAAAACGTCTGGGCTAGAAATGCAGCCCCTGCCTGGCCCACATCTGGGCACTCCATGGACCATGTCCCTGACTATGTTAGACTCAATCTGCTGAAGCACTGGCAAACCCAGCGCTGTGAGTGCTGAGCTCGAGCAGATCAGGGTTCTCATCACCATAAATGTTTGATTTGGGGGAAGGCAACACTACACTGAAAACCAGAAAGTTTGAGTTCATAATTTCTAAATTAGTTTGGCCACTGAGAAATGAAATCTACAGTTTGTAATGTGGTGTAGTTGAAGCTCTAACTGATCACTCAAACCAAGTCATGAATTATAGTTACAGATTGTAAAGAACCTAGAGAAGAACAACAGGGACAGACAACACCAAAGGAAATTTACCTAGACTACTGAAAGCTTGGTTATAATTGAAGACATACAGCAGTCTCTAAATATTTACAGAGTGCAGAGGTCTGCAAGATGGAAATATTGTTCCATGTAAACAGTATTCCTGGGATAAATTCAACCAAAAGTATACATAGTCTGGAGAAACACCCTAAGCCTGAAGGAATTATCCTAAAATACTCATAAAATCCTGGGTTTGGAAATGGTCAAAAAATAGTACAAGGCACTGCACTACACATTCCAGTTAAACAGAAAGTAACAATTTCTCCCAACTTTCTCTTTGTAACTTACAGAAATCACACAGCTGTGAAGAAAGGCAAGAGCTGTGGAGCCATGAATCCTGAGGTGACTTTTGAGACAAAGATGAGTTATTCCCAGAAGTGAGGAAGCAGCATATTAGTGTAGTGGGTGTCCCAGAGCTTTGTAAAACCCCTTAATAATTGCCTCTCCTATGTACAAGAGCAAAACGCTTGGATGACATTCTATGGAAACAGAGCTAACTGAAACTTCAGGGTTCCAAGTACAATTTAGGATCCTATTGAGTCTTTGTGGTACCTGGGCCCAATTATATTTGCAGCTGAAAGGAGGATACAGTCCTTTCCAGAGAGCCTGAGATATGGTTAGGTCATTACTTCAGTTTTCCAATAAATAAACATTCAACCCTGACCCATGCAGAGTTTATGGGGCACAGTTTCTTGCCTTTTCTCTTTTCTTTTTTTTTTTTTTTTTAATTTTGAAAGGAAGTTAGGAAATATTGTGTGGTATGTTCTATTTATTTGCTGTGATTCCTGGAACCTATACTCGGTCCCCAGAGATAAAAGCTGGGATCAACATACTCCTTTCTTGTTGCAGTAGTAGCACAAAAAATATGTTAGTCCTACATGTGGCAGGAATAACCTGCTGCCAATCAAAAACAATCACCCGCAAAATGTCAATTAAAATATTTATAACACTTAACTATGTAGAGCAGAAATGAAGGTACGACAGGCATTTCGTGCTGTACAAGGGCAGCCGGAGAAATCTAACAGGTCAAATGTTTTCCCTGTGTTTAAATGTCCAAAAATATGCTGTGAACCTTATGAAGATTTGAATTTGAGAGATTGGATGACATTTGTTGTCTTCTGTAGCACTCGTGCATTTGTTCTAACATGGTTAACTCACACTGTGTGAAATCCACTGGTATAAATTGAATTTATGTCTATTTTGTATCACATCAAGATGGCCTGAACACAAAAGTCTGGATCAGGACAACACTGCTTTTCTAATCCAACTTATTTCATAAGTCACAGGAACCAGCAATCACAGAAAGAATATTTCTATGAGCAGAACAGAGCATGAGATCTCCACAGTCCTGGGTCTCTATAATGGCCATGAAGGTGAGGCTAAAGCCACCTTCCTTGAGGTGATGATGCTGGCTGGGTGTGATGCCCCCTGCACCTGCAGGGATGCTTACATGGGCTGGGAGCACTCCTGGAGGTTGCACACCCTGCGGATGGGTTTGGGCTTCTGGATCAGCTCGCAGTAGCTCCGATGAACCATCTTGTGGTCCGCCTTCCTGCGGCAGCCGTACTTGGTGAACTGGTAGCCTGGGGAGAGACACTGCTCTTACTCTCAGCACTGGCAGATCTCACAGAGGGCTCGAGTTTCAGATGAGCTGCACAAATTCTGTCAAGGGTTGCAGTAGGAACTGCAGAGGAACATGCTACCAAAGGAGGAGTAAGCTACACTGAATAAATTCTTGCAGTGCAAATTTAACACCTGTAATTGCTCACCCCCTGTATTTTTCACTCCTTTAATCACAGAATCACCAGGTTGGAAGAGACCTCCAAAATCATTGAGTCCAACCCATGCCCTAACACCTCAAATAACCATGGCAACACATCCAGTCTTTTTTTAAACACATCCAGGGATGATGACTCCACCATCTCCCCAACAGACAATTCCAGTACTTTCTCACCCCTTTTGTAAAAAACTTTTTCCTAATATTCAACCTACATTTCCCTTGGTGCAGCTTAAGATTGTGTCCTCTCGTTCTGTCAGTGCTGCCTGGAGAAAAAGACCAACCTCACCTGAGCACAGCCCCCTTTCAGGGATTGTAGAGAATGACAAGGTCATCCCTGAGTCTCCTTTTCTCCAGGATAAACAACCCCAGCTCCCTCAGTCGTTCCTCACAGGAGCTCTGCTCCAGACCCTTCACCAGCCCTGTTGCCTCCTCTGGACGTGCTCCAGCATCTCAGTGTCCCCTAAACTGAGGGGACAGAGCTGGACACAGCACTCAATGTCCATCCTAAACTGAGAGACCAGAGCTGGACACAGCACTCAAGGTGTGGCTTCACCATGAAAACGAAAATAACATTTAAATAATACTTCATGAAAATAACAGCCAGATCCAGCATCTCAAAAACATTTTGCAAACCTGCCCAGCCACAATCCAACGCTGCAACCTGACCATCAGCCTGGGGAACGGCATCAGCATTCATATCTGGATCCAAAAAGGAGTCTGACATTGCAAAGCCTCATCACTGGATGTGGATTTATAAAGGGCTGCCCCATGGCACCTTGAAGTTCAGCACCTTCACCTTGGAAGCTGTCATCCAAATCTTGCACATTTGTATAATTTTTCAGTTTTATAAACATAAATTTGAAATTAAGTAGCCCAGATCTGCCCCCAAACCATTTAAGTCAGGTTTTAACCCCATTCACTATTTATTTATCTATAACTTACATAAAACTCCTCCCATACTCTGGTCTCTCTAACATCTCCTGGCAATGAATGAATTTTCAATGATCTGTGGTTTTGTTTTTACCTCCTCCACAAGGTTTTGAACACTGGGACCATTTCTTCAAAGCCCATTCATATGAATCTTCCACAACATTATTGTTATCTACATTCAAGGAATCTTCATGGATCATGTACTTGTAGGTCAAAGATATCTTGGCACCACCACGAGGAATCACCTAATAAGCAAAGCAGATGTAAGGAAAAAAGATATGAAAGGCTGATATCAGGAGCTCTGTAAGATGATGTGAAATATTGATCATGGCTCTCCTATAAAAACATCCCCAGAGGGATTTCAACCTTTCAGCTGCACTCAACACATTTTTTCCCTGATGAAAAATTATCTCCATCCTTATGACACAGAGTTTCTAAATTGCATATTAAGAAAGACTGTTGTTGATTTAGACTTATTTTCCTTGCCAGCACTGGACTGACATAATGATACTAAATTTTTTCCATATCCCATCACAAAGGAAGCAAATTTTGTACTAAAATGATAATGGATAGTTCCACTAAAACAAGAAGCAAATTCAGCTGCAGAAATAAGTGAAAGCAGCAAAGAAAATTGCTTATATTTCTGATAAAACACAAATATTCTTATGATAATCCTGGAATTCTGCAAAGCTTTTTACTTAATCTTGACAGTAATATAAACTATTTAGAAAGAGGTTTTGTTATCACACTGCACTAAGACAAATGCAAGAAAATGGAACTCAGTGTGAACAAAGTGCAAAATATTGGTCCTTTGGAAACATAATATTTATTCTTTCTTGGAAGTTCAGCTGGTGTAGATCAACACATTACAGTCGTTTTCAGAGGGATTCTAAATCAACTTACCCCTGCTAATTGAAGTCTATTGTTTGCTAGTTTGCAGTGAGAAAAGAATATATTTGGGTGGTTTTGGGAACTGAACACGTTTTACCCTGAAAAGGGGAGCCAGGAAGCACAGGAATCCTGCTACTGCCTTTGCAGGATACATTTTCAAAACATGAATGGGAGAAGGAACTATTAGATCTAGCTGATACCAACCACTCTGACCTTTTTTTGATTGTTGCTCACATGTCAAACAGGATAAGTAAGCTGCAGTCTTTACTCAGTGGCTGATTGCTATGCTATCCACATGAAATAATGAGGACAGCTGGTTGCTCAACACATAACCTGAATTATAACAACTCTCATACAGAGCAATGAATTGGGCGAAAGGAATTAAAATACATCTTCTATTGTCTTACAAGAAGACATCTTCTTGTAACTCACAAGAGGAATCTGAATGAAGTGCTAGCCCATTATGGCTCTGTGGAAGGTGGTTTTCATTTGGCTTACCAGAATAACTATTCCATTACGCAGTGGCCCCATGGTCTGCACCGTTTCTCTGTCATCGTCATTCCGATATTCCCACTCCACACCCATGTCAATAAATACTTTGGAGTCTGGCACGTAGTTGTCTTCACTTAGAATTAATTTCCCTGTTTCACGATTTTTAATAGCTGGGAACAACACAAGAAAAGTGAATATGAGATGTTCTTTTCTCATCTCCAGTTTTGTTCTGCTCGTGTCCCAGTGGATGAAGCTGAAAAGGCCAGTGTGCATTTTCCCTCTGTTCCCTTACAGGTTTGGAAAGACTTTTTCAGGTGTTTCACTGAACTGTCAATGCTTTTCTGCTCAGCTCCAAGAACATCAGTTGTCCTTTTTTTTTTCTTTTCCACAGCCTGTCTTGCCAGAGAAATGAGGCCAATGCAGCTGCACCACAGGGGTCCAGCTGCCTGTTCCCATATAACAACTTCTGAATCCACTGGCCAAATCCAAGCCAATTTGAGAGCCAGTGGGGGTCCCAGAGCTATTCAGCTCTTTCATATGTTGTAAGGCAGCTCAGGGGGCTGTTACAGCTCCATCAGAGAAAGGCTACTGAGCTAGCCCCAGCGGGTCCCCACAGTGAGTGAGACACTAGAAACAGCATTAATTCTCCTGCTCAGATCCAGTCCTGACACCAACACAGCCCTGTTAAGCTCCTGCTGCTCTGCAGGCACCTGCCACTGCACACAGAGCCTGGTTCCTCTCTTCAGCTCTCACCAGTGCTCCATCCTTCACCTGGAGAGGCTTCAGCCACCTTTGTATGAGGACAGGTTTTCACCCAAGATGGAAAATTTGCCCTCCTCATTAGAAGAAGCAGGGACTCTTTATGTAATACCAGATTTTAACTCCATTCTCTCTCTGGCAGCTACCTGAGCATCCTGCTCCCTCAGCAGTGGCCTTGACAGTGAGCCAGCTGTCCATGTGCACAGCACTCATCCCACCCTGACAGAACTCTGTCTGAACGAGGATTGCTCTCTGATCCACAGGGCCAGGCTGCCCTGAGCAGCAAGGGAAGCCTTCACTGGGGAGAAGCTGGGGTGACTCACACCATAATTAGCAGACCATTCACCATGAGTCTACTTCCAATTAATAGCAGCCTACTAGTCACTGCTTCCCATTGATTATGGGGCCGGGGAGGAGTGGATTTCCATTGCCTCCTAAACTGTTGGATTGATTTGGCAGCCTCATGTCAATACTCTCTGCAGCAGGGCAGAATCTGCAACAGATCTGGAGGAAGCTGAGAAATTACTGAGGGTGGGAAGCATGAATCGTGTACACAAAGACCATGGTTTGGGTTGAAGAAGACTTTGAAGATCATCTACTTCCAACCTCCAAAGATAATGCACTGCATCCCATAAAGTAACTCAGTGCCTCTTCCAGCAGCTTTCACACATGCACGCACCAACACAGAGATCTGGCTGGGACACCCTGATATACAGCACAGGGAAATCAAACTGCCAAACAAGTTTCTTGATTTAACATACTTAGAGAAAGTACATGGTGTGGGTGGGTAATGGGTAAACAAATGTATAAACACGTTGTCAGCCTCCAGAGACAAAAATAAACAGCAGAAAAAATTATTCTGACTGAAAATTTTCCTACTTGTTACTTACCAAGATGATGAGCGGTGGCATCTGTCTCCTGTATCAGTAAATGTCTTGCACCAGCAGGAATTTCAAACATCTTAACATACCCTATATTGAGGTATGTGAAAAGATAGTTATGGATTAATATGCCACAAACAGGGAGGATTTTACTTAAGTTTTAAATAAATCTTGTTTTCTGAAAGCAGGGTGTATTAAACAAGACAAACTGAATCCAGCATTATTCCCATTCCCATTTCTGTGCCAGGTGATGGAACACAACAGGGACAAAGGGCTTTGGGTCAGAAGAAAGATGTCTGAAGTATCATCAACAGACTTTGCTTCAGACTGAAATGGGCTTTGAGTGCCATATGCACCCACAGAGGCCACACAACCTCCTGCCTGACAGTGCCCAATGATGACAGATTATTGCAGCACAGGAGTGACAGAGCAGCTGGGTGACATCAGCGGCACAAGCCCTCAGCTCTCCAAGAAGGAGCAGGGAACCCCTCTCCTATGCATGCACAGGCCTTGGTATCAGCAGCTTTAACTGCTCACTGGACAGAAGTTTTGTTTTCAAGTTATAAACACATTTGGAAGTAAGTCCAGATTGTTTACTGGAATTAATGATGCTGCAAATGATTTGGAACTGTCCTGGTACTTTCCACAAAACATGAGAAATCAAGAGAAAATACCCTGAATTCCCCAGAACAAACCACACTGGGTGTACTGACCTTGCTTTTTTGGTACTCTTGAAAATGTTCTTTTCACCACTTTGCAGTGGGAATTATCTCCTCCACAGACACCACACTTATCTTCCTGCTTCGTGGAACCTATGACCCTGTCACACCCAACTTTCTGTGCACAAAATAGAGAAACAGTCATTCTTATTTATCCACTCTTCAATTCAAATGAGCCTTCACTTTACATGTCAATCCCCAGATTCTGCAAAGCAGCACACCTCGTAGTATTCTCCTGGAAGATCAAAACCTAAACAGATTTTAATACTTCCAGTTCCCATAATAGCTGTCAACTGGGTGGTTATATTTTTATATTAGGCTTCACAGTGGCTCTCTTACTGAAGGAAAGCAGCATGGTTAAGGAAAAGCTCTTAAGCCTCAGCTTATCTTAAGACAGATACTTAAATTCCAGGAAAATTTAGGCATCTATTTGGGGATAAGCACCTCCACCAGTGTTTTTCTAGTCAGAGACTAATTCCTTTGAAAAATGACCTGCAGCACATCCCAAATTAGAGGAACTGTCATTGATTTTTTTAAAAATAGCATGATCAAATATCAAGAGAATGCACATCAGCCATATCCTAACACCATTTTCCTTGAAAGCTGCTGTGCATTCTTATTTCATTGTACATTCCACCCCCACCAAACCTCAGCTGGAAGAGCTTTCCTTGAAAGCTAATTGTAACAGTTCATCTCAAAATGCTGCATGAAATATTACTTGTGTAGGTGGGCACTTTCGGAATCCAGTCACATGCATGGCAACTGTGAATACCACACACAATATTGTGACAATAATCCTAATGAAATCTCCCTATTGCCCAAAGCGTTATTATACTTAGCCATCCTCGGAGAGCACTCAAGGTACAATTTGAATTGTTTTCACAGCACTGGGCTCTGAGGAAGCCCCCAGACACTCACGAGGCAGTCGCCCCTGACACAGATGCTGTAAGGGTCCTTGTAGGAGCAGCGGGTCCCGTCGTGTGCCATCCTTTTCATGTACACCACATCCCCTGTCTCCTTCGATTCACAGTACAGGTGGCACCTCTCCTTAGCTGAAAAATAAAACAACCCAAATTGTGCACGTTCAGCTCTCGCAGTTTGGCTGCTGACGTTGGGAGCAGCTCTTTCAGTGGTGTTGGCTCTCCCTTCTTCCTTGCACACATCACAGAGCCCAACGTGGTGCTCATAAATCATTGATGCTGATCCCCTTTGAAAAATTCTGTGATCTCTCGGAAAGTGTTGAATCATAAAGCATCCATGTGTCACCATCAGGAGACAAGCTTAAAAATAATAGATCATTGACTTTGAGGGGGGATCTCTTTATCCTTTGCAGATGATGCAAGCTGGCAGAGGTCTCCTCAGTTGCACCACTACCTGTGGGAGATGCTGGTTTCTCCTGCATTGTGCTTAAATGAAAAAAAAGCAAAGTAATTTTCCCATTAAACACAGCTGTTTGACACTGAGTGAACCTGGCATCCAAAATTTCTTCAGAGACAGCTGGGTCATAGCATTTCATAACCACAAAGTTAATTTTCCCTCATGGTTGTACTTGTATTTATGATAGTTTAAACCATTAAACAAGAGGAGATGTCAAAAAGATTCAGACAACCCCTTTTTTTTTACTGCTAACACATGCACAAACAGCCAGACAAGTGGTATGTTCTCTAATCTGTTCCAAAGAGCTAAGAACAAAGAATAAAGTTGAAAATGACTAGTCAGTGGCTGAATAAAGTTGTATTCCACGAGTGTATTTCATTTTATCCATGTTTCTTGCTGTCCTCAGCCCCAAAATAGGATTCACTATGCTTTCCTTGGCACTGAAGAGAAGATGGCCTTTCTGCTAGATGAAACAAATAGAGATCCTGCTATTCTAACATGATTAGAAGTTGGAATGCTTTCCCCACCATTTAAAACAATAACAACCTTTCCATTATAGCAGTTCAACTCAAAAAAATCTTCACAGGCCCTTTGCATTCTTCGCCTGTACGGTTCCATGGCCTCTGCCCTCTTTATAAAAAGTCCTTGTTATTGCTGTTGATGTCCTCAAGGCCACTGGGTATTGGTACATCAGAGACCTTTGTTACTCTTCCCAAACCATGCAGAGAAGTCATGCTAAAAGTCCAGGGTCTGGTCTATTAAAACTGGTAATTTTTTTTGTGCAAATTTTGAATAGGAGACTATTAGGAACATATCTACTGTATATATTAGAAACATTAAGCTGTGCACAAGATAAATGCGTCCACATCCCTCCTGGGGCATGCACCCACCCCCACCCCACACATACCATGCATTCACTGCATGTGATTAAATGAAAATACCAGCAGGTTCTGACTGGGTGCCAACAACTCTGGACAAGGGCTTTATTTTAGAGATGGTTCTGCTCCCACTGCTCCACGGGAACAGTAAATGTGCAAGTGCTGTTAAATTAGACCCTGTAATTTCAAAGAATTATTTTCTTCCTCTTCACTGGTGCTGGACACAGTGGAGGTGCAGGAGCATGGATATATGATGGTTTGCCTGTCCACTCCCTGCTCTCTGAGTCCTTCTCATTTAACTGAGGCTGGGAGCTGATAGCCAGAGTCTCTCCCTGCTGCCCTGGAGCAGTGCAGGAGTCTGTGGGTTTGGGGGATGAGAACATGGTGGGGCTCAGAGGGCCTGGAACAGGAGACAGACCATGGCACAACGGGGCATAGGATGCTCAAGGACACACTGGGGTGTACCCCAGCTCAGTGGCTTTTCTCTGCCCACTCCTCTCTGTTCTTATGCCCTGCACAATGTGTCAGACACGTCCAGCTGAGCTGCCTGTGAAGTGTATGGATTTATGTCGCTTCTGAGCCACAACTGCATTATCCTCACAAGTATGTCACTGATATGCCTTATCCTTACAAAAGGGAGGTTTGAATAGATTGGAGTTCAAGCATAAGCTTGTCTCTGGCCTTATTTTCACACAAAAGCTGTTCCCTCTAGAAACCCTGCACAGGTAAATGTAACTCTCAAGGTGTCTGCAGTTATACCACAGTTATATTGGAAACCAGCAGTGCCCAGGGATCAGTGTTCAGACATCAATGAGCTGGTTTCTGACCCAGAAGCTATTGAATTTAATTGAAAAAAAATCAGATTTGTTTCGCTGGTCTTTGCAGCAGAGTGTTCCAAAGGCTAAAGCATAAGCAAAGGTCCTGCAGGCCACAGCCTTCATCCCTTCACCCTGTGCCAGCAAAGCTATTTCATGAAATTAAGCTGTGAGGCTGCGTCTGTGCCTTTGAAAATCCCAGACTGACCAAGATGGCATGAAAAGAATGAGGGAACTCTGAGATGCATTTGGGAAGAAAGTCAGGCAAATTAATTATAAGGAATTTGCTATTAATTTCTGGCAGAGTATCCCCTCACTGGAATGCAAAATGATTCACCCGAAGTGACCCTTCCCCTCCCAGTGATGGGAGCTGGGCTGAGGATGGGGTGGGTGCCCAGAACCTGCCCCTTGCCAGCCAACCCTGCCCTCATGAATTTGTCCTTCGAGTGAAGTGAGAGGGTTCAAAACCAGCGAGCAGCTCACACTGCTCCTTCAACAAGCTGAGACTCATTGCCCTCTGCCTTTTTGTTTGGTAAAACATGGCAGTTTATTTTCTGGCAAGAGCAGACACGGCCCAAATCAACCAGCTGCTCTTGCCTTGACAGTCAAGCCGAGGCATTAACAGGAACAGGAACATTTTTGTTCTAGGAGGTGATGGCTGTCAAGAGGCCACAACATCGGCCTGACCTTGCTGGTTGGGAGCCAACAGCCACCCAACCCAACAGCTGCCTCCAACAGTGCCAGCAGCATTTGCAGGAAGACACAGGAACAAACTGGAAGGTTTTCCCAGAATATTCTCCCAGTTCCTCCCACACTGCAGCTTGGGGACTTCCAAAATCATGGAACTTGGTGTTTAATGGCTCTTAATGGACTGTAGAACTGTCAAGAATTTTTCAAAATAATTTCTAAAACTTTCTGGCATCTGCAACTTTCTGAGGCAGTGAATTTCAAGATAATCAGATGCTTTGAATTAAGTCTTTCCTCTTTTTTGTTTTAAATCTGCCACCCAATAATTTTATTGTTCCCAGGCTCATTTTATGAGAAACTCAATAATCATTTCACATTCAGTCTCTTTGGGCCACTCACAACTCTGTAACTCTATCTTTTAAATCTACATCCTTGCTTTTCCAGGGTGGAAAGTCCTGGTTTATCCAAACTCTCCTCATCCAGAGGTCATTATTTATGTTTGTTTTATTCTGCCCTGAGTTCAGCTGTGGGTTTTTTAGCAGTGTGGGCAGCAGTGAGATGGGCACAACCTGAGCTGCATTGGCTGGGTATTTCAAGTGCCGACACAACGTGCAGGTACACAGGGCCAGGTCAGTGCTCTCCATCTCTCCCTTCACAGTCACTGAACTGAGCTTTTCCTAAAGCTATTCCAGCCTTTCTCTTCAGAGTCCATCATCCACAGACACACACACACATACACACCACTTTTTACCCCATATCCATTACTGGCATTCATTAACACCAAACTTCCTTTGCCTTCTTGTGTCACTTAGTGTCACAAGGTCCTTCTGCAGCTCTCAGAGTGGGCCATCATCTCATGCCAAACTATTCCCTTTTATTTCATGGTAAATCGATTTAGCAGCTGTCACTGGGGAACCATGTCCAGAGTTTTTTGAAAATCCAAGTGCATTCTATAAATTGAATCACTCATACACTGATACTCACCGATCCTTCCAAACAACTCCTAACAGATTTAGCAGGCATGGTTTCCCAGGAAGAAGACTTACTCCTCCCTATATAATTTTTATTCATATTTACAACCGATTTTAGTTTTCAGAGTAGAGGGTCTGCTCACCATCAACGTGTTCATAGGGGAGCCAGTGGTGTTTGGTGTTCTGGTACTCAAAGTAAGGGTCCCACTGCCGGCACTGCTCCTCTCTGAAATCCTCAAAGTCCTTGGGACAGTCCTGGGTGTTGCACAGCTGGAACTCGTAGCTGGGCCCCACACACGTGCGGCCCCCGTTGGCAGGACTGTGACAGGGAGAGAAACCCATGGTCAGTTTTGCCATTATTTCATTAATCAAGTGTCTCTCAAATCTTTTGAGGAGTGACTCGTTTCCCAGCCACATCAGTAGGCACTTGATGAAGCCAGGGCTGCATTTCTGATATGTAAAATACATATTTCCTTTCAAAACCCACTGTCACTATTTAGCTCAACTTCTGCAAGCAGAGGTTCAAACTACTTGATAAAGGCAAGAAAAGCCATTTTCTTGGTGTAGGCAGAAAGCAGAACTCATTCACATTCACTCTTAATGCAGCAGCAAAGGCAGAACAGCCCAGCCCAGTGCTGTGCCCTCACCATATGTGCAGCAGATCCCTGGCAGACCTGGCAATGCAGAGCCCAGGACCTGTAGCTGGGTTTTCATCCTCTTCCAGGAAACACAGAAAACGTTTTCAATACTACATTAGGCTTTTCCCACATGCAAATGGGTTTTACAACTAAAACTGTGCCCACAATTATAAAGGTCACTTCCCTGTTGCCAAATAAATAAAGGCTGAGAAAAGAACTGGCAACTGTTTTCTTAACAGAACAATTTCCATTGGAAAATGCTCCTTCATAAAATTCAATTTTAAAAAAATCAATGATAAGATGATTTTTAACACTAATCAAGTTCAATTGCTTTATCAACAAACCAAGAATTCAACATTAAAAATATTCTCTCTGTTAAAATAATTTCATTCTGACAATTGTTTTAGTTCTTGCTGTTAGGATCTTGACATTTTATGATTCCACACTAACATAGCAATAATTACACATTTCATATCATTTGTATTAACTATATTTTACTTCCACTGTTACTGGAATGGAATAATTCTACATTATCTAGATGACCCATATGTAAGTTATTAAAGCAAGACAATTCAAAATTCCAAAATTAACTTTGGGGAAGATTCTGATCTCCAGAGCATTGTTCCAACTTGGAATGAAAACAGTTTGAAAATATTTTAAGACTTTCTTGTTGAAATATCCTAAAAGGTGGATTAAAGAAAACTTTTTAAAAGGTTTTAAAAAAAATCAGTAAATCACTGGTATTATTTCATATTCACATTTTAAATATAGAGATATATAGGACCCTAAACTTTTACTTTATGCTTTACACAGCGCTGAATTAGCACTTTCAAGATCCTTGTAACTGCATAACCAGTTTAATGGACGGATAGACTGAGAAATAAAGATGATTCATGACTTGCTAAGGGCCAGAAGTAGAATTTCTGACAACTTATGCTATAGGTCAGATTTAATGAGCACCACTCAGCATCCTTTACTGCACTGCTGCACTGGTCACGCACTGAGAATCCTCCCGTGCAGCCTCTGCACACCAGTGGGACCCTGGGCTGTCACTTACTGTGGGTTGTCACACTGCCGGGTCCTGTACTTCACCCCGGTGCCACAAGTGCGGGAGCAAGAGCCGAACTTGCTCCACGCCCCCCAGTGTCCATCCTGCTTCAGGATGTCTGGTGTGAGCCAGATGCAGTGACCTTTAAAGCAATGCTGGAAGAGAGAATCAGATGTCAGAATGATTAGATGATTAACTTACAGCAGATGAGAAGCTGTTGTACCACACATTATAATTTTTGGCACAAGTTCTCAATTTTTTTCACCTCTCCAGTAGAGGGACTTGCTGTCAGATTGTGCCCATGATCCCAAACTCACTCAGATTTTATAAACTTACGTGTTCATTACGTACATGTGTGCATGCAGGTTTCAAGCCTAGCAAGTTCATTAAACTGTTCTCTGTGCTACATTTCCTCATCACCTGTCTGCAGCAGGGATATCATTTAAGGGAAGTGGCAGAATCCCAAATCCTGGAGGCTAACAGTAGCATCCTGCCTCCACTATTGCCTGCAGCCTCTCCAGGTAGCACAGTCTGGAGCTCTGGCCACAGCACCATCCTGCCCAGCCGCTCCCAAATCCACACACATATTCCTATAATAAATGCAATCAGCAAAGAGTCATGGACTTATAGCAAGTTCACACTGTAGGCATCAATGTTATTAAATAAAAAACTTTTGCAGTGTCTCCCTGGAGATCTCATGGTAAACCTGACCAAAAAAACAGGAGGCATTCCTTAGGGAGAGCCCTACAGCTGCACAGTTCATCACGCCCTACCACACTTTCTCCTTTCTTTTACGCAGTTTTTAATACGGTCATTCTACAGCAGTTGAAACATAGAATTTTCTACCTTCCCCAAACCATTAAGGTATTTATTTTATTTCTTTAAGAGCCTTCATAGCTCCAGTACTGATCATCTATACTGTTATGTCCTTTTAAAGAAACCTGTCAATGCCTTTCCACCAATTTCTCCAGTCCCTAATCACGGAATCTTTTCCCAGCTGAAGTCACAAAGAATTCTTCTCAAGGATCACAAGATTCTGGTTCCTTTCAGTACTATTTCTGCTTTCATAAAAGTCTACTGATGAAGTGTGGGTGCTGGAAAATATATTCCAGCAAACAAACGACTTTGCATGAGGCTGTCACAGTTTGTCTGCGTTAACGGTTACTGCTGGGATGAGAGCTCTGGCTCAGGAGCACAGATGGCTGCAACAACAAGTGGAATCAGTCACTTACTTTCCTTAACATTCAAGTCAACAACAACATTTTACAGAGCTTAACAAGCCCTGGAACGCAGGAATTTGGCAGGCTGCACAAGACAAGCATATGGCTAAATGCATGCTGCCAGCAAAAACAAAATCAGAAGATACATAACAGGAGAGCGTTCTTGAGCATACAGCGATTAGTGATCTGGAAGGCAAATCTAAAAGTGAAGGATAATCATTAATAATGCTGAATTTAAAGGGAGAATCATTAGTAGAATAGTGACAAGGCACAGTTTACTGATTCACTAATCTGCTCAGTGACTGGCTCCTTATTCATGCAATTTATTTTGGGGCTGATTTGGTTGGACAAGGAGTAGAAGAGAGAGTAGAAATTATGTTTCAACTACTTTTTCTTTCCCATGACTTCAGATATTTGAAGTCAAAAACCTATGAAATAGATGAGTTACCACAAAGCAAATTATACCAATCCTGCTCCAGAGCTGTTAGGGCAGATTTTTCTTAGATGTTTGACAGAACAAGAGATAATTCAGCAAAGCATGAAAGAAATGCAAAATGCTAATATGTCCTTTGCTTTTTTTGGTTTAACAGCTCAGGGCTGTACCCTTCAGGGACTGTTTACTTATGGTTTTAGAGAGGTTGGTTTGAACAAACAGTTTGAGTCGTGGGGCCCTGCACAGCCGGGGGACCATTCAGGGATGCGGGGGAAGCTGGCAGTGTTTCAGCTCATCAATAAACATTTCAGCTGGGCTTGGGAGCAGATGTGAAGTGACAGCTCCTGATCTGTGCTTGCTCACACATCCTTTTATCAGGCTGCTGCACCTCTAAGGTGTCAGCTCCACAGCAGTGACCAAATTCATCTCAGGAGCCATTTAGCCTGTGTTCATTATGTGATGATCCAGAATCCAGTGCTTGGACTCATGGAGGAGAGGGAGAGGTATATGATGACACCGTGTTTGGCAGCCTCTTTTCTCTGTTTTAGTCAGGCATAGCAGGATGTAGGTTTGCAACAACCTCTAATAAACCCCATGTCTGACATTGAGACTGGTCCCTGGAACTGGAAGGCAAACACAGAAAAGTGTTATTGACTTTCTGTGTAAAGGGAAGAACAGCACTGATTTTTAGTGGAGAAGCTGGTGAGACGCTGAGTGTTGGGGAAGCTGAAACAGAACTATTAGGAGAGAAGGGTTTGTGTAAAATGAATCATCCCCAGCTCTGCCTCTTTTTTTTTTGTGGATTAAAAGAAAGGAGCCTATAGAAAACAAAATGATTCACTAATGAATCTTACGCTGTGCAGATCTGTGCAAGAAAATGCATGAGAAGGTAAAACCAGAGACAGAGCAATCTCCAGTGGAATAAAGGAAATTAAAGCCAACCCTTCCTAGTGCTACTACATTAACTACGTAATGAGGTGGAAAAGAGCCAATTTCAAGCACTATTCCCTTCATAAACAGGGGGTTTCACTTAAAGAATGAAGCATATTAAAGCATTTTTAATGAGAAAAAAACGGGTAAATGCAAATTGTTTTCTTAGTTGAAGACAAGATGACTTCTTGCAGTCTCGCCTATTTTTCTGGCAAACAGGGCAGTCCAAAACAAGTGCAATTTCCAGGACAGGGAGCTTAAATTTCTTGCAGTAAAACATTCCACTGCTGTTTTCAGCAGTTCTTTGAAACAACTGCTGTGGAGGCCAAAAAAAGAGCCAGTGTGTTCCTGTGGGCTTAACACATCTGCAAGTCAATTTTCCAAGAAAAGACTTGAAGATCTGTAACTATTTTATATTGGGCAGCAATGGGCACCTCTCTGATCTCCTCACTTGATGCTCCAGTCCAAGTAACCCCTCATGCTGCACCATGGCTGGGGATGCTCAGTTGTCCTCTCTCTGAGGTCCCATCAGGAGGGGGTTACTTTTTTATTTGTAGTCCCCATCACACGCAGGCTGGCCCGCTCTGCTCCATCAGTTTGAGATAATTAGTTGCAAGGGATGAACTGAAAGTTCCAACACTGAGGACGACTCTGAGGCAGTAAAAGTTTCTTCAGTGGAGAATCAAGTATTCTCCTAGTTTCTGTGGTGACTAACACAGCACACACTCACCCATCTGTCTCCTGTCTCCAAGAGAAGCTGAGGTCAGCTTTCTCAGTGGGAAATTAACTGGATTGCTTTGAGTACACATTAGTGTTTTCAGAAACCTTTCTTCTTGGTCCATTTTTCTTCTCAAAAGTATCTATTTATTTCAATATTTAATCATTCCCTTCCTTTCCTGACAGAGTAAAAAATCATTCCAAGTTTTGTTCAGATCATCTCATTAGCACAGTGCAAGCAAAGAGGAGATCTGCTAGGTTTGTGCTGGGTCCTTGGCATAGAAGCCAAATCCAAGAGCAACATCAGCTTGGTTGGCAGGGGCAGCTACCAGGTTCTTACTTCTCTCCAAGAAAAGAAAAGAAAAAAAAGAGCCTCAGGTGGTGCAAACCTTGATGTTAGTCACTGCAGCAAGGAGATGGACTCAAGCATGTGATCTCCCTGCCTGACTGACTCTGGGTTTTATTTCTACGCTGTGGAGAGCAGTTAGCTACTCCAGCTGACATAAATATCTCCCCAGAAGAGTAATATTTAAAAAAAATGGAATAACAAAAACTGGTGATAGATTTCTGAAGTTTGCCTGGATTCAGAAGCCTGAGGTTAATGGTAGAGCTGACAGAATTGTATACAAGTAAATAAATTATCAGCTGACAACATATATTTTCTTTCAATCTACAGAATGCTGGGCAGGGTTAAGCTTTGCACAGTTATGTCTTGTCTGCATGGTTTACTGGAGTAATTTATGGAATGTCTTTGACTCCACAGTAAGACTCTGAACTTCCATGTGCTTTACTTTACCCACCAGAGTAATTTTGAGGAAGGTAATGTGACCACTGCAAGTGGCTGCACCATCAAAGCTTCACAAAACTCATAGAAAACTCTTGCTATTGAAAACTTAATATGGTTTTTAAAAATCAAGCTGGGAAATATATAAATGCTTCTATTTCCTGTAGGATTCTGTCAAAAAAATAGCTTTCTTTTCTGACTGGGAAGGTCCAGGAGAACATGTTATTTTTTTATCTTTAAACTCAGCAAATTATTAATTTGCTGCCAATTAATAATGGTTGCTCAGTATCTCCATTTGCACCAGAAGGCCTATTAAGAATTCAAAATGGCAGAACCTCACTCTTTTGGCAGCTTAGTTCAAATAACCACAGGCACAGAAGAACTTAGAAGCATTTACATAAATATACACTTATCTGTACACATACATACACAAGTATAGACAGCAATTAAAAGGTTCATCTTCCTTTTCAAAGAGTCATGTTGGGGTCCAGGACACAGCCTGGGTGTGCAGAACATGTCCCTTACCACCCTGCCTGCCAAAAATATGCTACAGATTTCACACCTCCCACATGGCTGCTCTTGCCCCTCGGCCACCAGTTAGGAAGGAGGCAGCTGGACTGGATCCTCCTCAATGGCATCCTGCTGAATTTGGGATCAGCTATCAGTTATGTGAACACTAGCTCTAGGTGAGAACATCCACGCTCCACACGCCGTGTTCACGTCCCCAGCACCACTTTCATTTCTGGCATCCGGTCCCCTCAGCTGCAGCAAAGCCAGGATGTTTCTGTGACACATCAGCAGTGTTGTGATTGGTTTGAGCTTAAAATAGGCCCTGGGAATTAGTGGTATGAAATCACGAAAACTGCAAGTCTCCAAAGTAGGAAACAAATGAATCTTTCTCAATCAACATTTTTAATTGCTTATGTTCCTGTACTTTTCTTTTCTGGCATGATTCCAAAGAAAATAGGAGATCATGTTTGACATTGTTTTCCTTTTTCTCAAGTGCTGATGAGGTATCCTGGGAGATGTACCTGAAAGGAAGCTGCCCCACAGCAACTGAGTCCCAGTTTTGGGCAATAAATGCATTTTACAGCCCTGTGCATTCGGGCAAGAGCCTCTGGTATTGTCCCAGTTGGTAAAGAGGGTTAACAGGGGAAGGCAAAATCAAGGGCAGGGATGAAAATGAAAGGAATAGATGTAAAAGCATAGATCTGATGTACCTATATTAAAAACACCAACATCTAATAAATACAGTGGTCAAACGCTGAGCTCAGATATATAAAGTCAGCTATATAACCTCCAGAACTCACACTACTTTAAAATACCCAAAACATTTTGTTCAGACCCCTGAGCCTTATCTAATAAAATGGTTTTCATTTTACATCATTTTCTCAGGTTCTTCTGGAAGGTGGCAGCAAGTTTATTTATCAAAAAACTGGGACAGCTCTCTTGAGAATAAAACAGTCAGAGTCCTATCATCTACTGAATGTGCACATACTCTCTTGCATCTCTGCTGAGCTCAAAAGCCTGGCTGTCTGCACAGCTTGCTGAAGCCTTGGATCCCAAGTTTCAGTCCAAAGAAAATTTTTACAGCTGAGTTGCATAATATCCTGACAAACTGTTTATAATGGAAGCACTGATAGATCCTTAACTGTAGGGTTACAAATTCCTTTTTTCTCCTCATTTCTGTTCAAATACTAATATGAATGAATAGCTCAGGGAAGAGGGTGATGCAACAAAATGGAATATAACTGTATTTTTCAGTTGGGGGTCATGAATATTTTTAATATAAAAATCCAGATAAATAAAAGTGTATCCAAATAATTTCTCTAAAATTTTGAATTGTAACCTAATTAAAAAAAAAAAAAAATTATAAGAAACAAAGCTTTTACAACAGGAATAATTTAAAGAAGAGAAAACCAGAAGGGAGTGGTTTGCACAGAGCGTGTCATGCTGGGGAATTAATTTAACATAACGTTTTCATTAAAAAGACTTCTCAAACCATAACAGCAGCTGCTAATGTGGTTCATTTATCGCATAAATGATGTCATACATTGGGTTGTAAAAAAACCTTTCCAAGTAGCGACATCTTCCTCTCCCCCTCAGTCACTGCATCCAAAGCCCAGGGAAGCCAGATTTTTCTCATCAGACTTCAAAGGACTTGGAGTTCCACTGTGAGCAGAGTGTGATCTCCACGGAGGATGGCTGGGAGCAGCTCCAGCTGGTGGCTGAGCTCTCTGAGCCTCTGACACCTCACATCGTCCCTGCACCACTCCTTGTGCCTCTCTGGGCTCTCATCAAACCAGCAAATCCACCTCCCCTGTCCTGCCCTTCTCTGCTCACAGTCCCTCTGTGCTGTCATGGGGGTTCTCTAGAGCTGGCACTCTACTCCTACATCCATCCTTTCCCTCCAGAAAGCTCCAGTGGCTGTGGCTTGGCTGTGTCTCCAGCCCCCCCTGTTCCCTGCACCCCCACACAGGGGAGGCCAGGCAGCACCACGGCAACATTGCTGATCCAAGCACAACACCCTGACCTCAAAAGAGTCGTAGGAGAGCGGAAATTTCCCCATTTTTGGCTTTGCCACAAAGACCTGAGTGGGGCAGATACTGCCATGATCTGCCT
Organism: Brachypodius melanocephalos; assembly: GCA_013398615.1. NCBI lineage: Eukaryota > Metazoa > Chordata > Aves > Passeriformes > Pycnonotidae > Brachypodius > Brachypodius melanocephalos. Next base: position 7,106,493 of record VZSR01000479.1, read on the forward strand.
GAGGACAGGGTTTGATGGTCCCAGAGTGGCCATGCAGGACATGCCAGCCCCCAGCCCATGTCCTCCCTTCACACTGCTCAGAATCACAGAATGCTCTGAGCTGGATGGGACCCACAAGCCCAACTGTTGAGTGAATGGCCCCTACAGGGATCAAAACCATGTGCTAATAGCACCATGCCCTAACCAGCTGAGCGAATGCTCAGCACTTCACTTGCACTCAGGAGTTTTCCCCACATCTTGGCAAACCTCAGCTCCTCCAGACAGCTTCTTCTCTTGTTCCTCTTGGTTTTGAAGGGAACATCCCCAGCTGCATACAAACACAGGTGAACACACACGGGCATGTGGGTACCCAGGGCACCAGCTCTCACCTTCCCTGGCGCACACATGGTCCCATCCAGCGGAGGCCCTTTCTTGGTTTTGCAGAAATAGGGGTTCTCAGGATGGCTACACCACAGCTGCTTGCAGGGATCAAATGTACGGAACTGGAATACAGGAAAAAAAATCAGAGTGCATGATGCTTTGAGAGAGCTCCCACTGGGAACTGCAACAGAAGCTGGAGATGGGGGTTCCTTTCCTAGGTATAAAATTCTAGCTGTTAGCACTGATTCCTGAGGAACACCGTGATGTCTGTGGATTGAGTATTTGAGCATACAGAATCATGACTCTGAGGCAAGATCTCATCTGCATGTGATGGAATAAAGTCAGGCAAAAATAGTTTTATACAAGTGACCAACCATTTTCCTAATGCAGTGAGAGACATGCTGCCTTTTCTTACAGCTTCTCCAAATGGGGCTGCTTCCTTTGGCAAACAAAGCAAAAAATCCTTGTGCACCTGTGGGAGATGGAAATGAGCTGCTCAGACTTTAGCTCAGCTGTTGTAATCCCCTTCTTAGGGGGATGGAAACTTGAGATCAGGTCCCCAGTCCAATGAATAAATCAGCATTTTACCTATAATGCAAAGGCTTCTATAGGAGAGGATGGGAACCACCCACCACAAAACACACTAAATCATGGTGTCTGGACATGCTTTTGGCTATTCTGAACAAAGAATAGAAAGCCTCCATCTCCCAGGCTCTGGAAGATGGCTGCAAGAAAAGATTCTCTTTGGCTGGGACATTCTTCCAAGGCAGCATCAGAGGGAATTGTGTCACGACACAATACTACAGCTCATGCTCTAAAGGTTCTCATCCATTATCTAGGGACCCTGCTCGGCACATATATTCCTGCAGATGGGAATGAAAGCAGAAATGTTACATGTCAGCAGCTGCCAGCAGCTGAAAACATCTCTTTCCATTTAATATTTTGTTCTACTTGAGGAGCTGAAGGTGGGAGGCACAGCCCTGCTGCAGAAGACTATTTTCTGAGGCCAGTCCACTGAGAATTGCATTAATCTTGCCTTGCTTTAAATTTGGACTTTGCCACTTGTTTTCCTCATACATGAAAGCCAACCACGTCATCAAGAGCCCTTACAAGTTGCTTTACTCACTGTCACGCCTATTTTCTCCTGCAAGGTATCAAAATGCATCACACGTTCCATAAAATTGGATCATAAAAGCATGCTGGCCTGTGCTAACACTATGAGATATGGTAGCAAATCTATCTCCTTCACATCCGGGTGGGAGTTTTGTAGCAAAATAACCAGCTGCCAGCAAGAGGAGGCTCAATAACACAGCAAGTTTGTTTGCTTGACAACAACAGATACTTATGAAACTACATAATAATTACTTCTTTAACTCCAGTTTAACAAAAAGAAATTCAAGAGATATTTAGAATAACATCTATCCCAACAATCTATGTCAACATCCAGTTGTTAATCCTTGCTTATAGCTAAGAGGGCACAGCATCGTTCCTTGTGGGCTTCACTATGCTGTCCCTACTAAGGACATTTCAGAGACACTTTAGACCACTCCTGGATGAGAAATAGCAGGAGCTCAAGCTGAGTACTCACAGCTGTGCACATCATGTATCCCAGCCCGAAATCAAAGCGGCACTGCTCATTCATGGAGTAGTGAATCCCTGGCAGCTGTGGGAGGGAAGGCCAGTCGTGTTCGAAGGGATCATCCCGCAGACAATCGTAGGAACTGCAACAGGCAAAAATTACAGGAACAGATGGGGCTGGGAGGCTTGCACAGTGTTTGTGGTTTCATTGCCTTTTTGTTCCAAACAAAATAGAGCCTACAATTTCTCAGATGCTGGTCCTGAAGAGCAGCTAATATTGCAATTATGCTCACATTCACTTTAACATGTTGTATCCACCTTCAATGGATTCTACACATCTTTTTTTGAAGCACTTCCATTGTAATTTCCATTTAGCTTGCAGGTAAATTCCTATCAGTCTCCAGGCTCCTTATGTGAAAGGAATCAAAGGAAGAACCCACATGAGACCAAGAAGAAAAGAAAGTTTAATTAATTTTCCATTTGTGGAATTTCTTGCTGCCTGCAGCTGTCTTTCAAGTGAGGTTTCAAAAGCAGAGGCCAGGGTAACCAGCCCAGAATACCACTGAACTTACAGTTTTCCTGTGTCCTCCCTGAGAAGCAGTGACTCATTTACAGACTTCACTCGAGTTTGCTCCCTCTCTCTGCATCTCCTGATCACTCCCAACTCCATCCATAGCTTAAACTAAGTTTCCTTTTTGTGTGATGAATGTGAAAGTTTCTCCTCTGCTCCTAAGGAGTGAGGACAGCCTATAGAATTACATCTGACCAAGTCGTGCCAGCACAAAGGACTGATGCTAGTACCACCACTGGTTGATTCACAACACTGGCACAGTCCACAGGACCTCTGAAATGTCTCCCAGTTATTTAACAGACATGAGGACACCATACACAAGCCTATCCTGGCAATCATTAAGGTTGCCTTGAAGTTACCAATAGCTGAAAGCAGAATTTTGAGGTTAGATTTACTTCAAAGCAAACCGTCATTCTGCTTTGTTGTAAGACATTTTAAAAATAGTTGTATATAAAAGAACGTAAAGCAGCCCTCCATGCCAGATGATTTTTATTTAATAGCTAAAACTCTGGAGGATCTTGCTAATTGAAACAATCACACTTCCCTCACAATGTTTTTATTCCTTATTGCCACACCTAAGATATCTATGATAATAAAAATATTAACAAAAAGACTGACTCATGTTTACTTCATGTATTTTGCTGCACTTTCTTCCTACTCATTTTCAGCTTTTGCTGGTTATGGTGGTAGCTTCCCCATATTTTTCATACAACCTACACATAACAAGGTGAGGGTTTTTTTCTGTAAGGAGCAAAAAACAGGTCATAAACAACAGAATTTGTCAGGGAACTCCTGCACAGGTCTAATGCCTGAAGTATCAGGTCCAAAAAGGAAGGCAAGGGGCATGGATGAAGCTGTCTAAACAGCTTTTGCATTTAAGGTACTGAAAGAAAAAATAACAACTGAAGAACTAATTTTAGAACCATGTGTGCTCTTCAGATATCTACTAAAGTCAAGAAAAGCCCTGAGCACTTAAAGGGCAGATTTTCCTCTCTAGGCAGCACCATCTTGTCACTGACAGGTATCATAAGCAACAAATGACAAGACAGACACGATGCTGCTGGGTAGCCAACGCAGCGCTCAATTAGAGGTTAGAGTAGGAAGGGAGGAAATTTAGCAATGAGATTCACAACAGTGCCTTCCATCATCCCTGAGAGGACAGCAAATACACCCTCAATGCCCAGAAGATGAACAGACGAAAATGAAACAAGTTAGAACGGGTTGATACCAAAGTAAACACAAGATGCAGAAAGGTGCTCTGCGGTGGCAGGGGAGGGGTGCAGGGCAGTACTCACTGGAGGTAGCGGTTCAGCTCCTGCTGGCTGCAGCGGGACCAGTGGAAGCGGTGGAAGGCAGCCTGCACCAGGGGGGCCATGATGCTGCCCAGCCGGACCTCGTCCCCGCAGCGGTTCCCTTGGCCGTCGTGCTCCATTCCTAAACTGCCCCGCACACACAGACACAGCACTGATGTCACGGGTGGGCTCCCAGTGTCCCAGTGCTGTCCCCTCCCCAGCATCACCAGGGATTGGTGTCAGCAAGGTTCTGAAGTCCCATGGCCCTCAATCTAAAGAGCTGGCCTGGAGTAACTCCCACACTGACCCTTCAGGGTAGTTCGATGTCATTAGCCTCATCCACTTTTGAAAAAAAAAAAAATAAAAATGCCTTTTTTGTACTTCTGTGTACATGCACATAACTCCCACATGGAAGGATTCACCCTTGAGAGTAGTTTCATGTCATTAAACTAATCCACTTTGAAAAAAAACCTAAAAATACCTTTTTTGGACTTCTGTGCACACGCACATTTGTGAATTACTACAGCTGAATGTCAATCCATTTCTGAATTATTGAGCCTGCCTTCCCCCTCCAGGAATACTAACAGAAATATACCCAGGCTCTAACCTGGAGCTATTCAGGACTTTATATAACTTCTGAAAAAATCACACTTTAGCTTAATTCAAAGTATTTTGCAACTGCAGACAAGTCCTTTGCATGGAAGAAAAGAAAGGCAGCAGACAGAAAGCTAGCTCAGACAAGCTGCTGCTGCTGCTGCCCAGGAGCAATCCCACATTGTTTAAATGTGAAACAGCCTGGAAAGTGGTGGATGCTTTCTAGAAAATTATCCCAAGTTACAGATATTTTAAAATTTCTTTTTGGCTTTATTATGGATATATTTGCTCCTTTCCTTTGTTAGGATCTTCTATTGCATTTTAATTAAGCACTATTAGACTAATGTGGTCAATATCTGTCCATAGTTAAATTAAATTAACAGATTGGAGCTGAATATGATTTGAGGGATTACAAACTTTCTGCAGTGTGTCTCTTTTAAAGCTCATGCTGTGTTCTTTTTATTTCTGATTCAAAAATTCTGGAATCAAATACTATCTGAGTGTCAAATAGGTGTCCCTGTCTAACTAAGACATGTTTATAGTGATTTCAATAAATTTTGGCACTTTATTGTTTAAAAAAGCAGAAAGGGCCTGCGGGCTTTCTTAGGCAAAACAGAATAGATGGAAACTGTTCAGAAAAAGCCTTCTGGTAACTGTTATTCTACCAAAGAGAAAATGGGAAATCAGTGGGAGTTCTCTGCAGGGAAAACAGAGAAAATAAAAAGATTTGGGAGAAACCAAAGCTGCCCAGGCATTGGTTCAAATCACATCAATAGGTAAAATGATTGTATTTTTTATGTGAGATATATAGAACAGTTGTAACTGGAGTGCTTGGCTTCTATACAGTATTGTTCCTTTTATCAGCAGTAACATATACAGATTATGTGCTTATTTAGTATGGATTGCTTGCAAGAATACTGTGTTCCACTGACTCAGTGAATTCATATTTCTTCATTATGGGTACCTTATGTTTCCACCAGGGGACCACAATACTTCACTCAATCTAGTCCCACAGCAGCCCCAGAAGATATTTTGGTATTAGTTCTTTTCTCCCATTTGAAAATTCCAAAATATAAAGCTTACTTAGGATTTAAAAAAAAAACTTTGTGAGAGCTGAGACCTGAAACTAGAGCTAACCCTTAACATTGCTTCTTAACATCAATTGCATCTGTCCAATGTCATCAGCATTTTTCTGTACCAAAAGCCATTTAAGGTACAACACAGATGCCCAGTTGTACTCACACATGTCCAGTTTCATGAGCCACCACAAATGCAGATGAAAAACCATCTTCATGGTTGAGAGTGCAGCTTCGGACAGGATGGCACATCCCAGTGACAGGAGCATAGCCTGTGAGAAACACCAAATGTTTCAGAAAATGAACAAGTACAGAAAAATCAATGGAGTGGGAAGCTTTAGGACGAGCATCTGTCCTTTGTTGTGACACAAGTTTAGTTGAAACGGTCCTCTCAAGACCTCTGCCCCCAAACATTGAACAATGTGTTCCTTCATCTATGAAACAGATGAAACCAGCGTGTTGAACAAATTAAAACTTCCTGGCTCATCAAGAAAATTCTGGTCACCTCTTGGACTGCCCTACAATTGCCTTTTCTAAGTGCATAAGACAGTAGAGGAAAAGGACAGCACGTGCTGCTGTGAGGAGGAGCCCAATTCCAGCCCCCAGGGAGCAAAGCCCCAGCCCTGTGTGGACAGCAGTTCTGGCCAACACAAAATGAATGGGAAACCTCTGAGATTTCTCCCCTCTGGTGAAAAACTTGATCTCACAGGAGGCAGAGTTCTGAAAAAAAGGATAAGGTGGACAGCACTTGGCCCTGCTGTGCCAGATCTCTCCATAACAACATCTCTTGCAATTTGGCTGTAACACAGCAACAGCTTTGGAACTTTTTAAACATAGAATATATTCTTTAATCTTTGGGAAATTTCAGGACTGTTTACATACGGATCCCATTTTCTTGGCCCCAGTAAGAACACAGAAATGATCCAATAGGTAATCAGTAAGAAAGGATAAAATGATAAGTGAAGCATTTACAACTGAAAATGGCCCAACGCAGAGCCTTTGGGGAAAGAATACAGTGAGTACAACTCAGCAAAAGATACACAATTAAACTTTACATGACTAGCATGGCTCAGTGATAAATGCAAATGCAAAACAAACCCAGACACACACCTTGCATGCCTGATGGACCAAAATCCTGCCTGGTGAGGAAGATGGCATGGTCGTGGTACTCGGCGTGCCCAGTGTCAGGTTTCTGTTGCAGGTATGCCCAGCGACACACATTCTCCAGGCTTTGTGAGGGGTTCCCAATCTCTATCAGACTCATAGACTGCAGTCACACAGGGACAAAAAGACACCAGGAGTTATTTATTAAAAGCGCGGGCAATATTTCTCCCAACTTTTTCAGGCACTAGAGTAAACATCCCATATCCATTACAAGTTTGTTCTTAATTAAGAGATGCTCACACTTCAGAAACAAATTTTACTGGACCAAGAAAGCAAGAAAATAGCTAAAGTTCATGGTTAGATTGTGATTTCTGTATTTAATGCGATGTAAGATACAACAAAAATAAAAAATAGACAAGAAATAAAAAGGTGGATATTTTAATGACAAAACTGATACTGGATTATGCACTCTTATTTCTGTGCCACCCTGGCATCAGTTTACATCACTTTATCATCTCTTTACTGTCACTTCCAGTCTGGATATACAGTTCCTGATAGAGCCCATGTCCCTTTTGGAACCACAACAGGTCTCAACCAGGAGAGACCGACCCAGTGTGGGGAAGATCAATGCCTAATGGCCAAGCAAAGCCTATCACAGCAACTGCAGAGAGCCAGCACCCTGTCCTGTTCATCAGCTGCTTTTGCCATGAAATGGAGCTGTTTGGGCTGTTCTGTCAGCCTTGGCACACTCCTGGACGCTCTCTTGGTGTAAAGCTAAGTGTACTTTTTCATCTGTACTTGACTTTCTCAGTGACTGTCTTTTAAATTGCATTTTCTTTCCTCTGAAGATCATTCAGGAGGTAGAACACAGCTTCCCACTGTGGGATGCCATTCTCCATGTTACATTCTCCAGGGTACATAGGTGGTGAACTGACACAGCTTAGCTGGCTCCAGTGAGTTGATGTGTTAGGTGAGGTGCAAAGGGCAGTTCTCGAGCAAGGAAGAGAAAGGTATTTTAAAATCCAACTATTATATTTGCCTTTTTTTTTTTTTTTTTTTTTTTTTTCTGTAGTACTTTCTGAAGAGTTCCCAGCTAATTCTGCTTGATACTGTGCATTGCTAAGAATTTAGAAAGATTATTGTGTTTGGGATACTGTAAAATGTATGACTAACTGACCTGTCCCAGGCCTTCCAGGATTTGTAAGAACTACAGATGTGAACCCTGGCTTTTCATTTGCAAAAATTATATTACCATGACAACACTGTAATCATAACAAAAACCACTACAGTTTAGATGCTATACTGTACTGCAAGCATTTGTCATTCCAAAATACTTAATGTAGTGCAAAACTTAGCCTAGGCCAAAAATAAGAGAGGAGTAATACAATTCATGTTTAAATACAGATGTATTTGACGTGTCCTCTAATTGAATGCATGATGGAGTACATAGAGTATTGACTACATGAAAAAGAAAATCCTCAAAGGGTTGTGGAAGAACAACTGGAATTGATAAAATAAGTGTCTGCCAAACTGAGGTCTGATTTTGGCAAAACTAAGATATTACAATTCTGCAAATGTTCAGAAAAACAAATTTATAAACCAAATAGAGGCACAGTTTGGATTCTGATACCACTGTGGAATGAAAAAGTTGTAATATAATCCTATGCTGGATCATACTGCTTCCAGCCATAATTCCCTTGGAAATTGAATAACTGTATTTTAAATGGTGGGACAGTTGTGGTGCCTTTATGGAATCTCTGTATATTTATAAGAACATACTTAAACAAACTTTGAGTCATTAATACAGGGCAAAATCTTGTGTCTTCAAGCAAAAATCCTAGTCAGTTAAACAGAATTTGACTGTTGCTGAGGTCTTTAATAACATCAATCAGTGGTAAAACAAAAACAAACAAGTAAACACACACAAACTTTATCTATATCACCTTCACACTTATTTCTCCAAAACTGCACAAAAAAGATCAATTCCTTCAAGGAGCTCAATTAAAAAATGTGACTGCAAGTCTCAAAAGCAAAGAATGCTGTAAAATGAAGTTGAGAAACCTCTAGTTATCTAATCTTTCTGATGTTTGCTAATACTTCCTTATTTCACAATGACCTCCTTGTGTACATTCTACCAAATGAAAAATCACATCATTTAAAACACATTGATCAGAAAACAATGAAAACACACATCCTATCAGCATATGCTTTGTTTAAGGGTATCCAATTATTTGCAAAGAAGTCTTGAATTTGCACGATCAGCAAAAAAGCGTGGAAAATGAAACATCAATTATTTCCTAATAACCACTGCTTTACAGCTTTCCTCTGTCATCTCTTCCCCGCCCGCTAAACCAAACCCTTGTCGGGGGCGTCCATCACAAAAGCAAAATATTTGTCTGTGAGTGAACTAAGAGAGATGATTCCAGCATTCCTCTGCTTAACACTGAGTCTGCCAGAGGCCAGACCAGTCTGGCACAGCAAACCAGCAGCTCCCGTGGTTCAGGCACTGCACTGGCATCTGCCGTGAGCCAACAACTCTCACTGCACGCTGAAATCCATTCCAACGGCAAAACCACAGGCTCAGCCCAAGAGAACCTCAATGCTTACTTATCAAAACACTGATTTTAGAGTTTGTCTTCAAGCAAATGAAGCTGGACCAACTGGTTAATGTGGAGCATCGTGGGGTTTTTGCATCCAACACAATAGGGAGAAAGTTAAAAAAAAAAAAAAACCTTTCACATAAAAGGAGAAACTGAGAACACACAAGTTCTACAAAACATGTTTCAGCTGATCCAGCTTTTTTGCCAATGACACAATTTTAACATCATAAAACTGATCCTTACTGCTCTTTAAGTTGGGAAACAAGACATCCAGTAGGAAGTCGATTATTTTGAGTGTCCATGTGCTATGAATATAAATAGGAAATCAAGGTCCTATAAGTGAGGAGGACTTCCAAAAGTGAGAGGAAAAACTCAGTCTGCCTGCTGAGTACTCCAAGTCCACGAAGCACTCAAGTCATCTGGTCACTAATCCCTTGTCTTTCTTCACTGTAATACTGCAGCCTTAAAAGAGAAACCCACTTGATTCCTAGCAAATTTTCACCTGAACACCCACTTTCTGCAATTTGCCAAAGACCTTCAGATCAGAAAGGCTTCAACAGTGCTAACAGCACATATTGCATGGCTGGGGAACCATCAGCTCACTGTGCTGTGCAACTGCACTGGCTAAGACTGAAGAACCACAAACATCATGGTCCTCTCCTCACAGTAGACAACGGTACAGCCAGGGAAGGGAATTAGAGGTAGTATTTCCCTCCAAAGAACCTCAAGGCTCCAGTGGTCTTTGGATCAAATACTTCCTAAGCCAAGCATGCCTTTATATAGAATTATATCCACTTTCCCAGCTGCCTTGCCTTTACAGATAAGTGCTGCTGTCCTGAAGAAACAGCTTTGGAGATCATGGGACCAGGCAGAGCTTGTTAGTAGACAGGGCAGATGTCATATGTTTTAGAAGGATGTTGTCCAAAAATTACTCTTGTAGAGATATCAGATAACACTTAATAATATTTTATTTTGGAAGCCAATGTTGGCTTTTACCAGAGCCCAACTCCTTATTAAATGGACACAGCAAATGAGAAAGAGGAAAAGAGAGGAGCTGTGTGCAGTAACAGGGGCTGAAAGGTAAAATCCCTCTTTGCCACACTGCAAACAGGAGAAGTTTGGGGGCCAGCAGGCTGCACATGGAGAAGAGGTGTAGGTGTTACTCTTGGCCAGCAAAAGGCCCACACTGCCAGGAACTTGCAGGTCCTGCAGCTGGCTGAGAGCTCCAACCTGGCTGGAAGGATCTCTTTCCAGGCAGGACAGCAGGCCTGTGGAGAGCATTACTCAGCTGATCAGCAGGAGAACTGCCAATGGAAAGAGAAACTTTCCTTCTCACAACAAGAAAAGCAAAAAATCTGTGAACTGCTGATGGAAACAGATGGAGATGTTGGCCAAAAAGTGGAAAGGGCTCAGCTGGAAAAACATCCCCCCAGGCAAGGAGACACCACAGAGGATGACGAGGACAGTCTGCCCTACAGAACCAGCCCAGGCCTTTTCTCTGGGAAACTCAACATCTACCAACGCCGCACAGTTTTCTTCCTTTTTTTTGATTCTGCCTTCATTTCTTCTCCACTCCCTTCCTTCTTAGATGGAAGCAGCAAAAAAACAGATTGTGGGGCAAGGAAGAAATATTTTTTTTTTCTTTAACAATACCAAAGTCATCTTAGAAGAAAACTGCAAATTTAATCTATATTCTACCCAAACTTTTCAAGAATGTTCAAGCTGCCAGCCCATGTGAAAGACACACTGGTGTCACATACAGAATGGCAGCTCCTCCCAAACAACTGCTTTATTTACCTGATATTTGGCATAATTGGGTACAGCTTAGCAAAAGTGATGATGAGCAGGTACTTGATGATAAGAACATAAGAAATTTAGGCTGGTCAGAAGCTTGGGACCTTTCCTAACTCATCCATTAGGTGGTGCTCCAAGAGAACCAACGGAGAAGGCTTCGCAGCTCTTCAGTAGCTCCAGGAGGAGCAGAAATAATTCTTAACATGACAGGCTTCAAACTACAGTGGGAAAAGTTGGACCACAGCAGTGCACACATTCAGGAAACAATTTAACATATGATTTTCCCTTCCTGAATGTGTGAAGTCTCTGCAAAACACACTGTTTACATTGCTTCTACTTGGCACTTCTATTGTTCATTGGATATTGGATTAGAACTTCTATATTCTTCTCTCATCCTGAACAAGACAAGCAAAAGATAAATAAATACAATTATTGAATGTCCATGGTAACCAAACTAACAAAAATAGCTCATTCAGCAAACTGTCATTTTGCATTCAAAGGATTTGTAAATCTTTCTTATGGCAGCAGTTTGTAAACATTTTTCAGTCTCTCATTCTGTATAAATGTAAGCAGATCAGGAATACAAAGCACTGTTTATGCTATCAGCCAGCTCCACGTTCTTCAAGGTCCCAACAAAACACACTGGGAAATTGTAAGCTCTACGTCTAATACATAAATAAGGGAATTCAACAATTCACTCAGATAAAAAACAGGAGGGGCAATATCTCTTCTCTTTATCCCCACATGAAACATATTGGAAACAGTGCAAAAATATGAACAGCTGCCAAAATGCTACATCATATGTAGGTCCTGACCTTGCAACTCAGCCTGTGCAGAACTGGTTACCAGATATGGCCAAATGCTGGGATCAACAACTCCAACTTCAGGCACATTTGTAAGGTCAGGGCTTGATTCCTGCTGATTCTTTCGGGTCTTCTGCATCTACCAATGTCAGTGGGAAAATAAGATACTCATATTCATGACCTAGTACAAGGAGAGGCTGGAGGAGGCTCAGGAAGGTCTGAATATATATAAATACGTATTGGGCAGGGAATAAAGGTGACTGAGACAGTCTTCTCAGTGGTATCCAGAGAAAGGAAGAAGTTGGACAAAGCTGGACAAAGTCCTGAACAACCTGCTCCAGGTGACCTTGCTCCGAGCAGGGCAGTTGGATTAGATTATGTCCAGAGGCCCATTCCATGCACAGCTGTTCCATGGCCCTAATGTGCAGCTAACAACCTCCTTGCATTGCCAGGCACAGGTGTTCTCAGCCAGAGTGTTTGCACCTTACTGGGAGAGGCAGAGGTAAGTAGAGGTGCTCATCCCTTTCCCTCCAGGGAAACAGCAGGGTCAACAGCAAAATAGTAAGGACAAACACCAGATTTAAGGAATAAACCTGATTTGTGCTTCCAAGGCTGCCCTCTGGGAAACAGAGAAAAAGGAGAACCTGACTCAGACTGAACCAGCATTTGCATCCTGTCTGAACCAAGAGCACCTTCCCTGCTTGCATCCAGCTTAGACCTTAGAAAAGGTCAGATGGCAGAGATAAAGAGAGCATCATTTTATGAAAATATCAAAGGTAAAATCCTGTCCCAAATGAAGGCAGGAGGAGCTCTGCTAATAACTCAGACACACAAAATTGAAAAGTCCTTCTCAGTTGAACAGCCTTGTCCCATGAGGTTGCAGGCATCCACCCCATAGTACCTTCTTCCTGAACTGGCACCTAAAAGTTGTTTGGGTTTTCTTCCTACCCCTAAGCTATTTGAGAGGCTCTCTGCAGTGGTAGTCAGGTTCCTCTTTCAGTCTGACCAAGTTAACTCGTGGTCAGAGTCCAACCACTTGTTATGGTGCCAACACTGGTTCACAACTTATGTGGGTTGTTCATTTCCAGATGCCACAGAGCAGAGCCAGCATCCCTCAGCCCATCCCACCCTGCTCCAGGCTGAACACAGGCCACTTGGGCTGTGCATGGTGCCACAGGAGATCTCAGGGATGTTCTGCACTGCCACATTCACATTTCCCAAGAAATAACCCTCACAATTCCTCAGGTGGCTGTATTTATTGAAACCCCTGCAGTCCCTGCAAAATCCTTTCCAAGTGTTTTTTCGTTAATCACCGTATTAATTACATCCATCCCAGCTAAGATGTGCTTTCCTCTGCACTGTGCAAGGGCAGCTCATCTGCACACAGAGTCACCACTGTCAGTGGACAGAGCATGGGGCTGGAGCCAGGAATTTATGAGGTCTTATCCCCAGCCTGCCAGTGGCCTTCCGTGTGGCCTTGGAAAATAACACTTAACATCTTTGTTTTTTTAGCTGTGAAATGGCAATAATAATCTTTATTCATTCACCTCAAAGAGGCGATGAGAGGATTTTATGCAGTGCTCAGTATTTAAATGTTTCCAAACAAATTTTAGAATAACCAGTCAGGGTTTTTAAATGCATGCTCAGCTCATCTCTTGCAACCTCCTCTGCACTTGGTGTTTGTGATTGCTTTGCTTATTTCCCTGAGTATTCTAGAGCTAGCTGGATTACAGAGCTGTTACAACCAAATTAGGTCTAAGTGGAATAATTTGCACAAACATTGAATTATATTAATCTCAAATGTATCCGCAGTTGCCAAAATTTGGAACCAATCTTCCAACTACTGAAGTCAAAAAGGCAGAAGTGAGCCAGCTCATCTTTTTCCCATTTGAAGAAAAATGCACTGCATGTACCCTGTTTACTTATTTGCAGTATCCCATCACATCAAAACAGCCAGTGACTTTGGAAGTCAATGTCAAGAAAATGCAGAGAAATGCATTGTGGCTTCTGAAGCCAACACAGATACGGAGCAGCCTTTGCAGAACGCATTTTTCTATCCCAATGATGGAACTGATAAATGAGTGGGCAGCAGCAAGGCACAGCTGAAGCCTTCACATCAGTCTGTGGTATGTCATTTGTTGGAAGTACTAAGAGAAAAGTGGGGAGTCAGGGAAGGGCTGGCAGCTCCTGCAAAGTCCTGCAAATCTTCCCCAGCCCCAGCCCAGGCACACTCTGCCTGCTCCCCAGACACATCACCCAGCCAGAGCCCAAGCCTGCTGCTCTTGGCAGAGATTAACCTGCCACCCCCTCAAAGTCCTGAGGTGATAACTCACACAAAGTGCTAATTCAGTAAAACCATGTCAGATCTTTTGAATTCGTCCCTGAAGTAATTTCAGCAACTGATCACCAGGAAATATCTTCCGTTTTTCCATCTTACCATGGCAATTAATGTTATTCCCAAAATTAGTGAAACTTCTGCATGTACAGTTGGCTGTGTTTGAGAATATTAAAAAATAAGTACATTTGAAAGAGTTGAGTACCTTCAAGCAAGAAGCAGTGAAAGGTTGGTTGCTATGCAACTCAAGTATTGTCCATATTATTCTTATCAACAGATGACATATTGTATAAAATAATATAATCATCTGAAAAAAACCCACAATACACAAGAAGGCTGCTCAGGGGTGGAGAATTGGCAATAGCTGAGAGTGCTGTCATAAACCTGACATTGATGGTACATACTCCATCAATTATGAAACCATAATGTAATTATTATGATTATTTAAATGGCACCCTTGATAATATATATAAATTGCCTGCAGTGAAGCAAATGAGTTTGAAAATATTAGCTCCATGCTTTCAAAAGAAATGCTTACTCAAACAAGACTGGGATAACATTTTCGTGTTGTGAAGCCAATCATGCTGCTTCATTCATTCACTGCCTCAACTTGTATACGTACCCTACTTAATACTATGTATTTTGAATATATGTTTCCCTAAAAATTGTTAGTGCTGGTGTGTGGGATAGTAAAATATCCAAGGCTTTGTTCTAATTCCTCAGAACAGGTTCAGAAAATAAGAGCTATACACTTCTTCTCTCTTTAGCAGTTTTTCCACTGATAAATTATCCCAAACCATTAAAGAAAAATCTCCTGACCTTCTACTCCCTAGGTACTAGTCCTCTGATCAGGAACTTTAAAAACATGAACGGAAAAGGATGTATTCTTATACGGCCATGACATGCAGGTTCTCACATAATAAAGTAGAGGAGCTCTGGAATTATATCTTTTATATATACTTTTTACTATTTTTAGAAAGCCATAGATTGTCTTTCATGTAAGCAAGAATCAGATATGGAAATTCAAGAAAAATTTTATTTGGGGTAAGCTTGTGATAGCAGAATTATTCTACTGAAACCAGAAGGACAACTCAGAAGCTAAAGCATTGTCCACTGCAGACTGTGGATGTAGAATCCAGAAGGAGAATATTCACCAGCAGATTACACAGACCTGCAAATGCTACTTCTGTGATGTGGCCAAAGACCCACCAAGAAGTGACTTCTGTCCTCCACCCCAGCTTCCCCCTATAAAGAATATGAAATTGATAACTTTCAAATTATAAATGGACAAAGCTTTGCTCTTCACAAGAAAACAAAGACCCTTAAGATGGAATGATGATTGCTGCAGCCACTGTCTGCCATCTGGAAACTGGCAGAAATAACCAGATCTAACTGAGGTAGATCTATAGGGCTAAAGATGAATAATAATAAACACATAACAATTATGAAATACCCATGAACTAAGGACTGCAAAGAAGTGACTAGCCCAGATACTAATTCTGCTGGCTTCCACCACTATTGCAACATCAGATTCGTATGAGATTCGTAACTCAACTTGCAATCAAATTTTTGCCATTTTAGCAATCATAAGGATATTTCAATCATTTTGTAATTCAATGTTATCTACACACCCCATGAACTTTCAGTCACAAAATGGCAAACATGACTTTTTTGACCTCTTACTTTAGGACATACATTTGATCAAGCTTATCAAAAGTGCATAACTACATCATCATCATCAGTGCAGGAAAAGCAGAGATGGATTGGTGTATTTAGTTCTCAGATGGAGAAGCTCCAACAGAAAAATTTAACCTGTACCAAGGTAATCAGTCCCCTGTAGAGTCCAGACTAAATCTGAGAGCTCCCTCATTTGCATCAGGGAGGAAAATTCTCAGCTGGTATTGAGCAGGGTAAGCTGGTGAATGCCAGTGGAGTTTCACCATCTGCACTGGCTCTTTGCTGACAGCATTTCAGCAACTTCCATGAACAGACACGGAGTCATCCAGAACCCAGGTTTACCACATGAACCTGGAAATCCCAGCAACTCCAGTCACAGGAAGGTGCATTAGATGTTAACCCTCTGCTCTGAGCAGCTGGGCCTGATGCTGTATTGGAGAGCACTAAAATCACATATCCTTAACCAAAGCAGTTATCAGCATACTTGAAATGTCCTCTTCCTGTTTCCATGGAATCTGATGTTTACTTGGCAATAGCAAGACACAGGTACTGAACAGATCAATACTTTTGAAACACATTTAACATTTTGTTCCTCTTTACCCAAGTTCTGTCTGTGGAGCAACCCCTTCCACAGAAACTGAGAGCAAGAACACTTGATACTTTTAATTACAGATTTGATCTGCTGAGCTCTTGCCTTCTGGCCCCTATTCCACAGAATATCCATTTAACTTTAAGCACATGTGTAGTTCCACTGATAATAAGAACAAGTATAAATGTGTTCTTAGAAAGAGGCTGTAGCCTTCAGCATCTTGCAGAACTGACCTTGTGTTTACTGTTACTTACATACAGTTCAACCAAAGCACATTGCGTTTTCCCTAGGAACTAAAATGTTCTCTATGTTTTGTGGACTACTCCAAACAAATCTGAAAAGACAGACTGCCAGAGCTAAGCACTAACTTCAAATGACACAGGGAAAACCCAGAAGAAATTGAAATTATTTGAAATGCAAAGTTTAAACGATAAACACACATATATATATAAAACATGGAAGTTCTTTATATTCACAGACTAGTAAGGATAATATATATGGATTAAAATACAAAACAAATACATGTCCCCAGGAACTGCATTCTTCATAAAAGAATGAAGTCTATAGATATTGATATCCTCCATTTAAATTAACCTTTTCTTACCTTGCCGTAGCTCAGCAGGATTATCCTCACCAAGACAACATTAATGTGAGCACCCAGGGACTCATCATGATAAATTTCATTAACCTGCAAAAGAGTTCAGTGCTTTAACAACGGTAACTATGAAGGCAGTGATACAGCCAGTACCTTTTATGCTCTGTCATTAGGTCAGACACAACTTTATGATCATATTCGAAACATGAAAAATTCCACTAATGAGAGAGGGAATAGGTTTTTTTCTAAACTCTGCTGTACTCTCCCAACAGACCATAATTTAGGGAATCATTTAAAAGAAATATATACTCAGAGACTTCAGATTAATAAGTATACAAGTGCCAGCCTAATTGGACTTGGAGGTATCATGGTGCACCCACACGATGCAGCTGAGTTGACCCATGTGTGCCCACTGGAGCCTGGCAATCCAGCCAAAATCCCAAATATCTCTCTGCTGAGCAGGACCATGCATAGGGAAGGGGATGAGTGAGCAGGGAGACAGGCCCTCTCTCCTGAAAGCCATTAACCAGATCAACTCAGCTGCACCCTGTATCTCTTCCATCTGGGAACCACCACATCACACTCTGCCAAGAGGATGTGCCTCCCCAAAAACACTGGTCAGGCACATGGGCTGGCTTTATTGTGTGTCAAAACTCATCAGTGTTAAACTTTGCAAGTAGAACAAAAGCTACAGAATGTCAGCAAATTAAAATTGTCTTCTTTTTTTTTTATACCAGAGCTACATAACTGAACACACGCATGGGGAAATCACCCCAGGAACACTGAAAAGAAAACTGTAAATATTTAGAGTACAGAATGAAATGTGGATGAATAACAATTACTTAGGAAGCACTGCTACAAGCAAGCTGGGCAAATATTAACTGTTAACGAGGCTGATTTAAGTATTCAGTGATGAAGACTGCATGAGACTTGGCCAAATGGCAGGGGTTTAGCTTTACAAATTAGAAGAGGCAGATGAGATCCCTGCAAGGCAAGTTACTTCCCTAAAACCTCCTTCCCTTTGTAAATGTTCCACCAAACTGAACTGTTTTGCTGGCTGGACCTAGATTTCATTTATTCCCGCAAACTAGATTCATTACTTCAAGCTAATAAATAACTTTCAGGGAACATTTCATTTGAAACATGGTAAATAATGTCCTGCTACTTCAATCAGCCCAAGTTTTAATGGCCTGTATTTTATCTCTTCAAAAACCATTAAAATTAAATACATCAGTGTAGGTTTTGCTAAGCAATCCCCACTGACATTTTAAAGTGAATTTTAATTCATTTCATCAGTATTTTTTGACAGAGGAGCCTTATTTTACGCCTGGTAGGCATCCAAGTTTTCAACAATCCTGAGTGTCCTGCTGAACAGCAGCTCCAGGAGGAGGCTCACACCCTCCAGGGCACCTGGGGAATGTTCTGGGGGATGCCTGGGATGCAGGCTCATTTCTGGTTGTTGAACAAGCAGATCCTTGGATTAAGATGGGGGATGAGGAGCTCATGGCTATCAGTGGCTTCAGGGGCTTCTGTTTTCACTGTAGGGTAGAAGGAGCTGATTATGTTCAAATCTGCTTTGTAAACAACCTCTCTAGAAATCAGATCATCTCTTTGCATGTTTAAATAAGACTTTAGAGGACTAACTTTGTATTCTGAAAATTTTAAAAAATCTCTTGTTTTACTTTGAGGACCATTGCTCAACATAGATTATAAAGAGGTAAGACATAAAAACATTTTGCTTTACAAAAATTCTTTCACCCAGGAAAAAGACCCTTGAACATTGTCAGGGGAGACAGGGATATTAATTTGTCTCCCTCTTTGTGTGGCGGGACAAGAGCACTCAAATCAAGGATATGAGGTTGAAATAAGCTGTAAATTACCTGTACATGAAATGATTATTAAACAAAAACTGCTGTGCATAGAAGACAGTAAACATAGTATGTAAATAAGTATTTAATTAGTTCATAAAGCATAATCCAAATTGGTGCAAACCACTCTCTCATTAACTTCCAGAATTTAACCTAAGCCTCTTTTAACAATCGTTGAGCAACCGAACAACTGTATCGCTGTTGTGTGCCAAAGGGAAACTTGGCTTGAAAAAACTGATGGAACAGAATTAAAACACTGTTTGACTATTCATGCAAATGACATCTAACAAACAAACTGTGAATGAACAAAAAAGCACAAGCACTCTAAAAAGCTGCTTGGTTCTCTTGGGATCCTGGATTTTCTGCAAGACAGCAAGCCAATTCAGAACTCCGGGTCTTGGTTTCATTAACAGAGATGAGTCCAAGCCCTCTTCACACAGCATCTTCCCCTGAGCTAAACTGTGGTTTGCTGGGAGTGTCTCACTGCACATGAATAATATGCTGAAATAGATGCTTTTCCTTCTTTTCAGCCCAGTCTAAATCACACCTATTTGTTTCAGGAAGCTGTTAGAGATACAAGACCCAAGCAAATGTTGTAGTCAGAAGTTCATGAAAATGCACGTATTGAAAGGGCCACCACAATCCCTAGCTCAGATTCTCCACATTCCTCTCATTTCAACAAGAAAGCAAAGTCAAGCTAATGCAGCTCAATGTATGGGACAGAAAATGACCAAGCAGCCTGTGCAATCAGAAAGCTCCAGGCTTAAGAGCAACTCACAACTTTGAAACTTACTCTTTGAAAGCAGAGATAGCCAGACAATGGAGAAACATGTTCAGATGTCTGTGCAATAAATACACACAGCTGTGGAAAAGACTGCAAGTACTTTTCCAGCACTGCATCTCCATGTACTTCAGCAGGACATCCTGCTTTGTATCAACAGAAGAAAAGCCAAAGTCAATCTCCTGTTGTTCTTAGATCGGTAAGTCTAAAATTAAGTAGTTGCATAGGAGAAAAAAAGTACACAGAGACCATCCCATAATCACAGCTCCTGAACTGAAGGCATTGAATGAATTAAGTCTTGATAGATGTCCTACAGTGATTCAGCATTTATAGAGGGTGATGGAGAAGGCTGGGTAAATCTCAAAGAATTCAAAGCACAGCGAAACACTGTAAAGAGATTTTCATCAAGCTATTCTAGTTCGCTAACTATTTTGGGATATCTTTGGTTTCTTTTTCTGGGATATTTCAAAGGAAAGCATGCATTTCTATTTAAAGTTTCTGTGTAGAAATCAGGCTGGCACAGATTGGTGCTACGTAAGAAAAACAAAGACTTTATTTACTTTTTTCATCTGTCCCTCTGCTAATTTTATAATTCTTCTGCCTTGAGTAAGTTTCAAGTCAGCACAGTAGGCACATAGAATATATCAAAAAGCTAAAGGCAAGCCAGGCGCCTGTGAGGTGCTTCATGCTTTGTGAAAGAAGCACTGGAAAGTTTTGATTACTGAGCAAAGCACAGCCCAATTCTAAAAGGGAATTTTGAAAGCTCCTGTAACACAAATAGTAATCAACAGCATGCAGTTCTGCTAGTCTTGGTGCAGAATGGGTTACCTGCTGATAGAGCTGGCAGGATTTTTAGGGAAAGTCAGGTGGTTCCCTAGATCCCTAATTAAACCAATGCACCATAGGAGAATAATCTGCATATTTTGGCAAATCATCAGCAAACCCATTCATGCAGTTTGAAGGAGTTCCCAGCCTTGCAGTTTGTTAGTATCTGCTATGCAAAAGGCAGATCATTTCATCACAACAGCTCCTGAACCATAAAGCATGGGGTTTGTCCCAGGGCAGCTCCATGGATTGCTCCTCACGCCTGGGTGAGTGCTGCTCCCCCGAGCTCCTGAGCACACACCCCTGCTGGACATTTCATAGCTTCAACCTCGAGCTACATCAGCATCAAACAGCTCCAACCCAGCAACAGAAGGCACATCTGACCATTTGGAGAGGGCACAAACCAAGAGTCATCTGGTTTTGCAGCCACCACAAACGGCTGATCCATCCAAGCTGATTATCCTGCCCTTTGATCACCCGGCATCCTTATACAACTACTGCTGCAGAAACTACTGATGGCTACGTGCTCCAGGGCAGAGCTGGAACCATGTGTGGATCACTGCCAGAGTAATACTGGAGAGGCTGGAGAGCATCAGCTCCTTCCCTATGGCATGGCAGAGCTCCTGGCAAGCCATTGTTAGAGCCCAGCCCGAGATGCAGCTCATTCATCAGATCATAATTATCTGCAGCAAAGCCTCGGTGCCTGGTGGGCATCCAGTGATTGTCTATTTCTGTAAGAAACGTCTGGTTTGAATTACAGGATAGGAACCAGAAATGTCATGGTGGATACCAAGCACAAACTTCTGTAATCTGACCCTCCCAAAAGCATTCCCCTCTCACTTTATTTTTCTGTGGTCCCGCTTCAAACGCCAGCATGCTCTTTGATTTTCATCACCTTTTTTATGCTTTTGCAGATCTCAAATGAGCATTTCTGACATTCCCAGAGCTTTATCTTAATCCCACAGGAATAATATTACATCAATTCCTCTGGTGGATGTACTATGGTCACAAAGAAAGTCATAAGGTAAAATCAAGGGCTCCTAGTCTCCCTTTCTAAACCTCACAAGGCATTTCCTCATTTCCTCAGAAAGGAACTCCCTTTTTTTCCCCAGAAATCTTTGTTGAGCATCACAAGGAAAAAAGAAGAATGAAAGCACACAACACACATGAAACTTAAAGGTCAAATTGTGATCTCACATTTGGAAAACATCTATCATTCTGCTCAAAACCAGGCAGTTTTAGAAGAGCTTGGCAATGTACATTGCAAAACAGAGATAAGAATCTTGTATTTTCTATGCAAATATGAGTCTGAGTCCTGATTTACCTTCTCTAGTGTCAGAGTCAGTAGGTGTTACCAAGTCTAAGTTAGCTGCTTCTGATCAAAATGAAAAACATTACCCAGCAGATGTGTTGGCAAGGCACTAGGTAGCTTCATGTTACAGGTTTCTATCTCATCTTCGACTGTAACATTGGCTTTAGAAAGGTCATAGACTTTGTTTTCTGCCTTCATGACTAATTTATTTTTCTTAGTTCCTCCCGCAGGCTCTTGGAACTTCTCATTCCTGCTCATGAACCACTGCTGTGAGAAGTTTCTCTAAACACTGTAAATTACCTTTGCACCAACAGACTCAGTATTTTTCTGAATTACTGTCTTGAGATCATGTTAATAAAATCAACTAGAGCATCATAAAATAATTAAGCAGACTGATTTATCACTTCACTACAAGGGATAGGGGTGTGGTGTCAAAGTAGTAAATACGGTGACCTCTTCAAATCTAAGTGGTTTGGATAAGAAAAGCATCCAGAATTTGAAAGCTGATCCTAATTATCCACACTCCATCACACAAACCACACTGTCACAACTCAGATGTCCCTGGCTGAAACCTTTGTGGCTAAAGCTCATGTTGGTGTTTGGAGTAAAGGAAAAAGTCTGTCTTTTAACAGTACCTACCCTCTACCTCAAGGACGGTACCAAATCCTGTGGGATGGGGCAGAAAGACACATTCCAGGTACCAGTAATTAGCAATGCTCACCTATAATAATAACAGGAATAATATCCCTGTGAAAATGAGCACAACCTGTAAGAATTCTGAGAGGATCTTTCTTGCAAGAGCCCCTGAATGCCCAAGCACAACCACTGTAGGGTGGCAATCAAGATAATGAACAAAAATAACCTCATGGAAGCCTCTTCAGACACTGTTCACACCAGTCACAGCTACTGGTTTATAATGAACAGTCAAAATGTGGAGTTAACTCACATACATATATTTAAACTTTCAAACAAGCTGTAATTCAGCTACGGGCAGCTGAAGTCCCTCAGATGAATAGAGTTGGACTTGCATTTGTTATTTGTGGAACTTCTTAGAGTTAGTTCAAATTTAAAGTGCCCATATTAAAATAAACTGATTTAAAATAATGAGCAATGGAGCTTATGAATTATTTAATTTTCAAAAATCCAGTCAAATTCTAC
The DNA here is from genome assembly GCA_013398615.1 of Brachypodius melanocephalos. Taxonomy (NCBI): domain Eukaryota; kingdom Metazoa; phylum Chordata; class Aves; order Passeriformes; family Pycnonotidae; genus Brachypodius; species Brachypodius melanocephalos. The sequence goes on from VZSR01000479.1 coordinate 7,129,405, forward strand.
ATTATTGAACTATCCTTGCTGTCTAAAAGAAATGCCTTTTAGTTTAAAAAGCGTGATTCTGAAGACAGGGAGCACCATTATTTCAATGTATTCAATCATCAGTTTCTTTTTAGCGGCTTGAATTAGACATGCTTTCAGGTTTTTATCCAACTGTCAGTTAGAAACCGATGGCATTTCTGCCCTTTCCTCTCATTAGGGACTTGCTGTTCTGTACCTGCAAATTTCCATCCCTCATCAGCCAGAGATACGAGAGCAGAAATCTCATCTATAATAGTAGTATCATGTACATCCTATTAAAGAGGACAGATAACACATTCAGCAGCGCCTCAGGGCCACAATTTCAAAGACATGTGTAGTGCTGAAAGATGCAGGTGAAAGACTCCAGGGACTTTCCAAAGCCCCCAGCTGCATAACTCTCATTGATATCAGTTATTCAAATGAAAAGTTGTTTAATGTATTTGTTCTGCAGTTGAAGTTTCACTTGAAGGCTGGGGGATACATAATCCCATGAGCTAATTTTTAATACTGATTCTCACTGATTTCAAAGGCAGGTAAATGACTAAATACTCAGATAAATCTAGCCCAGAGTGAGGCATAATTCTTATTTAGGACCTATCTCCCTTTGAAATAGCAGCAATTAGGCACTTAGCTACTTTGAGGAGATGGGCTTTAGTATCACAAATATTTTGGCCTTATATCCATTACATGAATATATATAAATATTTTAATATCAGCCCTTTTACAGTAAAGGAACGGAAAAGAAATTAAAGATTTTCACCCCTGAAAATTGCTTAATCCTGGAAACTACTTATAAGAGGGTTATGAAACAATGAATTTCAGCACCAGGACTGGGTACCAACAACACCCATTTCAGAATCAATGAACCCTTTAGGCTGGAAAAGCTCATTAAGATCATTAAGTCCAATCATCAACCCCAGCACTGCCAAGAACACCACTAAACCATATCCCTAAGCACCACATCCGAACATCTTCCAAACATCTCCAGGGATGGTGACTCCATCGCTTCCCCAGGCAGCCTGTTCTAGTACTTGACAACCATGAAGAGATTTTTCCAAATATTCAATCTAAATATCTCCTGGAGCAACTTGAGGCCATGACCGGATACCACTGGAAAACCTTCCAGCCCTCCAGCAGATCAACACTCCCATCTAACTTGGCGTCACTTGCACATGAACTGAGGCTTCACTCAACTCCCTAATCCAGATCACTGATATTGAACACTGCTGGACCTGGGGAATACCACCTTGGAGCGGCCACCAACTGGATTTGGTTCCATTCAACATCGCCCTTTTGACTTGATGATGCAGCCAGTTTCTTTATCCTGTGGTCAGTGCACATATCCAAGCCATTCAGCCCAATGACACGCAGTCAGCACCCTCCTTCTTCTCCTCCCAGAGCATCCTTCAGTGAAAACCTTTCCCTTCCCAAGCAACAAGGTAATTCTAGCCTTGCACTTTTCTAGCATTTTCCAAACAATTGTAGAAGCAGAAACAATTACTGGGGGTTTGAGATGCTTTCTTGCTGAAATTGAATTACCTTCTATGTTCTTGAGTAACCACAGAACTACAAGATTCCACCCAAATATCTTTCCTCTGTGGAAATGCTCCTGCATGCTATAAATACAAAGTTAATTTGTGCAATGTGTGGGCTCACGCTTGGAAATGCAGAGGACTGTGCAGGCCAATATCCTTCCCAGGAAAAAACTCAGCGTGAGGTACAAATGGAAATGGTGCAAGCGACAGGAAACCGAGGGTCTCTAAAGCAAAAACAATGGCATATTTTCCAAAGGTGACTGGATGTCCTGATGGTGCTGAGCAGAGAAGAGAGAGGAGGTCAAGAGAAATCAGAGTTTTGTCAGAGGAAATGGCTGGAGGATGAAAAAGGGAGGCATGAGGCCGAGCTCACTGCAGTGGAACGGCTGGCGCACAGTCAGACGATACGTGGCTGCAGCCCAACGTGTTAAAAATCCTCTGGCATCTATCACCATTTGTTTGGGAGTGACTTCATTTCCAAACTTTGGGATAAATATTAGCACAGCTATTCAAGATAGCCAGGACACTCAGCCCCTGTTTTTTCTCACTTCATGGCTTTTAGGTGTGGACTGCAACACATCACTTAAGCTGCACAAAACAGATTTTACTGAATTTACAGTCATTGCACTGGGCTTGGAAAAAAAAAAATTGTTTTGATTGGGTTGGTGGTAGGGTTCCACCCAACATCCCTGGGAAAAGTTAGTTGAGGACAACTGCTCACGCCATCACAGACAAGGAGATCAAGCACAGTGGGAGAAGCAGCCGTGCTGGGAGTTGCTTCTGGGAAAGTAATGTCTTGCCCCAGGAGGGAAAATTCACCTAAGATTTCTTTCATTTTTGAAACCTCAGAAATTCAACTACTTCATCATCTGTTTTATCTCCAGTAAATACCTTCACTATTATTTTAATTTGTTACCATGAATTCTTGATTTTATGCTTACTACCTCATTACCCTACAAAGCTAATTGATTCTATGCCTTGTTACTACAGGAAGCTAATTGATTACATCCTAAACCCAGCAGAGTACACACAATCTGATGGTTATGAGAGGAGCTCTGATTAGATTTAAAAATACAGCTGGAATTGTTTGCAGCTGTCTCTTCTTTTTCAGTGACCTTGGCCCTACAGGTCTTATCAGAAACACACTGCATACATGTGACCCCTCACAGCCAGGGACCTCAAGACCTTTTTATAGTGGGCTCATTTTCTAAATGAAAACTCCCAGTTATTCAGAGGTAGAAGAGAGGGCAGTGGGAGAGTCACTGTGAATCTCAGGAAAGGAGACCAAAGCCATGTTCTACACAGAATTACACCCATCTAGCAACGAGGGCAAGAGCTGGACTTGCCCTGCTGAGGGGAAGGAGAGGTTCTGCATTGTGTTGTCCTTGGCACAATGCAGGTCCCCAGCACCACCATCTGCAGTAACAAACCCCTCTTGCCTCTTTGTGCTGGAGCTGGAAACAGGACTGGTTATCATCACCCTCCCCTTTGCTAAAATACAGGCTCTAGAAACCAGCTGAGTTTTGAAGGAAAGAACAGGACAACACTGATGACTGCCAGCAACAATCCAGAGCCTTTCAAGAGGCCTTGGGGATTTCAAACAGCCCCTCGAATTTGGGCACAAGGCATGGGACACATCCTCAGTCCCCAAAAGACATGTTTCTACCTCAGAGCTCTCAACAGAACAATTGCTGCCTGTGCCAAGAGCTGCCATGCCCTGTGGGGATGGTTACACAGGCTGCACTTTCTAAACCACTTGCAGAGACAGGCTGCTGAAGAGTTGTTATTTCTTGCAATTTGTGTCTTGGATGGTTTACTAAAATTAGGAAAAAGTATATTCCAGAGCTGGAACATTTATGGCTTCTTTACCATTACTGTATATTTTAATTCTTAAAAATAGATTTAAGTGACATGATAAGTAAAGAGTCCTGCTTAATCTATTTTGGCCTGTTTGCCACATTCCTGGTTTGGCCTGTTTGACTTGTTAATTTAGAGATGCACAAAACCATCTGTTTCACTGTGGACTTTGTTTTAAGCCTCAGAGGAAACAAACCACACAAATAAATGAAATTCACTATGTCATTTCTGTTAGAATATATGCATTTACAGCAATCAGAGCAGACACCATAACTCTAATGTCAGGGCAGGTTTTTAACTATTTACAATGCTGTTATAAAAAGTCATAACTGAATTTATATCACACAAGGGATTTTCTTAAATTGTATTCCACCTCTCATTTAAAATGAAAAACAGTGATATTCTGCACATTGCTAAAAGAACCTAATAAAGAATGAAAAAACCAAGCTTCATAATTAAAAAAATATATCTTGGAAAAACTACATCCCAGACAAATCTACCTAATAGCCTGGATTTCTGCCTCTGTGGTTTGCAAAGTGAAAGGAGTCATCTACAGGCTCATCCTCTTGACACAACTGTAAACTTCAGCAGTCAGACTCCATTTGTCAAAAACAGAGCAGACCTACAATTTTTTTACTCAACACTTTTTTACTAAGAACACACATTTACTGAGGCCAAAGCTTTTTTAGAAATGTGTTTTATTGAGAAAAGACTCCTGTTCCAGATGAGAAGGAGAAGGAAGAAAGCCATACTCAAATGAGTTGCCTATGACAGGGGCTACCACTTACTTCTATTTCTTCCACAAAAGAATAAAATATGTTTTGATTTTGATCTGTACTAGGGGTGATTTTTCAGGTCTTCATTCTTTTCCAAAAAACAGTGTCCTTGCTTACTGTCTCGAGTTCTAGAGGGTTGTTGCATTGATATTTGGAAATAAAAAGTGATTCTTCCAAACATAATATTCCCTGGTGTCTCCTTTCATCACTCCTACACTACATAGTCTGTTGCACAGACTATGGTTCTGAAGATTAAATATTTAACTAAGGAAACCTAAAGATGTCAGTCATGGAGTAAATACTAAATCAATTTAAGAAAGCTCAGTGTTACACTGCATAACATTTTACTGCAGTGTGAACAAGGAGCAGGGAGGTGGCCTGGGACCTAAAGTGGCTGTTGAGAAATCAAAGAATTTAGCAGAGTAGTTTTAAAAATGTAAAAGCCAATTGTAATTTCTGTTAGAATCTTACGTGAAGACAGTTCTCCAAACTGTGTTCCTCAGCTGGAAGCTTAGGTTAAGGGAATATACAGCTAAAACATAATGGCTTCCAAAAACCTGAGCCCCTGACCTTGTGTCCCCACCCACCAAAGCACAAAAGCAGGACTTTGAACATTTTAACAGTCCCACACTCAGCTTCTGTCTTGGCTCCTTTTTCTTTTGCCTCTTTTTTTTTTTTCTTCTCCCCTATTGGATTTTCTGAAAGTGGCCTGGATTTCCCTCCTAGAGTTATTTTATCTCCTGCCACGAGAAAAGAATCTGTTACGTCTTATTCAAATGGCTTACCCAACCTACATTCCCAGGCCTTTCAGAGCCTCCCCACAGGGCAGCTTGCAGGGCTGTACTCACAATGTTCATCAAGGTCAGCAGGTACTTCTGAACATGTTCCTTCCCGTGGAACTGAACAACTGAGTCATCAACCCCCAGGAGCACTTCGATGTTGTAATCGTCCTCTGTCGCGTGCCTGCGACGGCGCTGCCGCGATCTCTGCACCTGCTCCTCAACGAGGCCCAGAGAGCTGCCCAGATTGTCCAAACCAGTGAGGTTAGAGCCTGAAATTCAAACAGACAAACGAGTTACCAACCAGGAGGGGTTCAGGTTTCAGCTCGGATAAATTTGAAGTTGCAGCGTTTGTTTTGTTCTGAGTGTTATGTAACAGCACTCGTTTCACGAAATGGCAATTAAAAACCACCTAAATGGGAGGGAAATATGACCTGAAATGTTTTTATTTTGCAAAGTAAAAGCAATATTTTCTACAAAGTAATACTGGCCCAAAAGAGCAGCAAGCCATACCAATGTCTTGATGAGAAGAATGGAGCTGTTTGCAGTAAAATACTTGTTGCTTAAAAGTACTTCTAACAGAAATACGCTGTCCAGGGATCCTGTGCTATCCAAAGCAGCCTCTATTTAGAACAGTTAAAGACAGACACAAAGTTCAAAATCTGATCTTACTGCCCAAATCTGATCTTACTCCTATTTCAAGGTAAGTGCCGTTGCCAGTACAGCCTTTTGCTATCCATGCAGGTACCACCAAACCAGACCCCCTGGTGTCAGCCCTTTAGCTCCTTTCCTAGTTACACACATGCAATCCAACAGTAGTGACAGGGATCCTATTTATCATTACAGCTCAGTACCACATTTTAGGTATGAGATTAATTAATTTAGAGCTATGTTCACATTTTTTAACAGCTTTTCATCCTTCATTCCAAACTTTCCATGTCACTTTGCATTACTGCATGTCAAAGACCAACCCACCAGGCACAACAGTTGTCTCCTTCATTACTGATGATTTTTAACAGTTCCTATGATATGAAAAGCATGTTCCCTGACTGGATGGACATGCCTAATATGGCACTCACCTACTAAAAATTAACATAAAAATATGGAATTTTGACATTTCATCCTGTAGAATAGCAATGATTAGCATTCATATCATTATTACCATTTGCATTACAAGAGACTAGAATCACCACAGAGAACCTCTTGATTTTAGCCAATGTCAGGAAAGATTCACTTAGAGAAGTCAGCAAAGGTGCAGAGAGGGCTGAGGGTTGAGTAAAGGTCCCAATGCTTCATTCACAGGAGTATAATGGGAAGCAAAGGGAAGAAGCCCAAGCCATCACCTTCAAACCAGAAATGAGAAACAGCTCTTGGAAATGTTACAAAAGTGGATTCTCCATCTCCATTTATTGAAGTTTTCACATCAAACGTGGCTGCTTGCGAAGGGAATGAGTCACCAGATCACTGGGCTCATTACAAGACCATCTGTGCTCTTGCCTGAACTTCACTGCCTCAGGCTGCTGTGTCAGCAGGTCCTGGGCAATGTGCAGCCTGAGCAGAGTCCCCTCAGCTCCCCACCAAGGTGACAACAACACACCAACCTGCACAGCCTCCAGCTGCCAGGAGGGACACACACCAGGCATTCCCAATCCCCATGGAACAATGCTTACTGCCCTGGGCCCCAGGCTGTGCCTTGTGTGGTGAGAAGCTGGTCTCTGTTCTCCTTGAAGAGACCTCCAGGCAAAGGATGGCCCCTGAAAGACACAGCATCCTGCCACTTTCCAGCAAGCTTCAAGGACATGCTTGTCCTGAGATCCTCAGCTGCAGGGATCTCCTCTGCATGGCACTGGAAGGGCTCCCCTTGCTCAGGGGACAGAGAGAAGGCCCCAGTGGTGACCCAAAACCCCCATGGAGCCTCAATGTCCTTCTGCCCAAACAGCATTATTTAATGTAGCTAATAAGCACAACCACCACGTTCTCATTGCCAGCCTCAGGGCTCCCAGCAGCTTCTTCTCCTGGGGCCATAAGCCTTTAAAATCAGTCTGGTCAGAATCCACGGCTCAGCACGAGAATTCACTCCTCACACGGAGCCCAGCTGTCACTCCCAGATGTACCATGGAGGGCAAAAGAGCCTGGCCTGGCAGCACTGGAGGCAGCTCTTTATCAGGCTCCAGGCCTGCCAAGCTCCAGCCCACCTTGTGATTTACTCCACCAGGAAAACTTCAGTGTTAAAATTTCTTTTCTAGTAAGCTCAGAAGTAACGACCAAGCCATCACCAAGCAGTGGAGACCTGCTATGGGATCATGGGGCAATTATATATTCATGATCTGTAAGACAAATCACAGTTACTGTAAAATATGACCATAAATCTTAAACTCTGTAGTAAAGTAAGCCTAGGCTGGCAGGGGCTGCAGGTCATGTCTTCTCTCGATTGTGCATAAAAAGCTAAAGCAATCAGCAGCAAGGCAAAGCTATCAGAGCTGCTGCTGCAGAACAGCAGTGCTGGGCAGGGGGACAGCCTGAGCCGTGAACTGAGGTTGTGGACAGGAAGCTCTGCTGGCTGGGGGGTTGTTATTTGGGTGGATGATTGGCTGTCAAGGTATCTTGAGCTTTTGTGCTTTCATTTCTCTCCCTTATGTGTCAAACTAACTCCTGGCACGGTACCTTTATTCCTGCTGTGAGTAAATCAGCCAGAGGCAAAATGTGATCCTACCATCCTGCAGTGAAAACTGCCTGTCCTCTCTCTTTGCTGCTCGCTTCATCACTGTCACACTGTAGTCCCTACAGTCCTGCCAACTCCTGAGAAAAGTTATCAGGAGGTTCCCTGGAAGTCATCTCGCTGCCAGTAGGTGCCAACCAACCACTTTAAATTCTCTTGGGTGCATAAAAATTCCACACACACACACAATTACTTTCACCCCTTGAATGCTCCCCTCAGGACAGCACACCCAGAGTTGGGCACTGGCACCTCTGAGGCACCAACCCCATGTGCTTCCCAGCAGAGGGAAACCCACCCTGGCTCCAGCTGGTGCTGGAATCATCCCAAGACCAGAAACACAGCTCCAAACATTTACAAGAGTAGCTGCAAGATTTCTGCTTCATATCCCAACTTCCCACCCAGTGCTCTTTACCAGAGGCTGTCCCTGGACAGGCAGGGATGCCTCCACACACGCCTGACCACAAACCCCACAGAGTCCTCCTCCAGTGCTGCTCTGCCTCTCAGGCTCTTGGATGATGAATTGCTGGACCATGCAATGTTATTCCCATGTTGGATTTGCTCCTAAATGATCGCTACATCCAAGTGAAATTAATACCCATATCTTAGCAAAGAGGAAGAGAAACAAAGTTCCATATGTATTAAATGAGAAATTTGTGGTGTTTTGGTATCTCAACTTTCCTTGGTTAACATCAGTAACTTTGCAGTATCATTGTACTGCTAACAATATGCTAGAAAAGCTCAAGAGAAAGTACAAAGACCTAAATAAGACACCAAATTCCTCCATTTTCCACATTACATTCCTTCTGATCACCCCTGCATTTTACACAGTAACATCACAAAAGTACTCTCAAACTACAGTGTTTTACTAAATCATCCCAAGACCTCTCCCTCAGATGTCAATTTTCAGCAACTTTTGCCAAATCAGCCACTAATCATTGGTGCCAACTTTGTTCTCCATCTCCCAAGAGCAGACACTTGTCATTTGCAGAGCCTCAAAACAGCCTGTGTTGAAACTCCCCTGCTCCTGCTAGGGGAAATTCACATTTGTGAAAATTAACCACTCACAGACTCACAGGCAAGCTTCTATTTCTCTCTTTTGCTGCTCATTCAGAATAAATCAAATGACAGCAGCACTCCAACAATTCAACCAAAAATCCATCAACCCCCCCTTTTTTTTTCTAAAGCCAGCTAAAAACTCACTGATATTTCAGTAATTTTCTCCTACAACTGCAGACCACCTTCCAGAGAAGGAATAAAAAGTGCTCAAGTTGTCAAATAGTGTTGTCTTTGCACATCTTCAGAAGAATTCTCCATCTGCAACAGTCTGGGACGACACCACCTTATTTTCTGGGAATTTTTGCCTAGCTCATGAATGTTTGATATCATGTTCTTTATGGAAATCCAATTACATGACATCTCCTGATTCTGCCTCACCCATCATGGCAGGCAAAGCTCAAACAGATGCTCTGAATTACTGAAGCATGAACACATTGCTTGCCATAAAAACTTCCTTTCCCTGTGTTTTCTGTCACTCCCTTTAAGACATCCACCAAATCCACAGATGCTGGCTCATGATCTTGTTTTGGTTTTTTCATGACCCCTTTCAAAAAGGCTCAGGAAAATACAGCTGCAACTACAGTCCTTATGAAACAACTGGAATTTAACAGTACCAGCCTTAGGGTTCCCCAGTCTCAGCAGAAATATTGTCCTATTAAAGCAGTTTCTAATATTTTATCTCCTCTTTCTGATAGGGAGAAAGGAACTTTCTGGCAAGCCCGGAGCAGAGCCCAGGATGAGCAGCTGGGAGACTGAACTGTGTGTCATGTTTGCAGCCATCATCTGCGGCTTGTCAGCACAGCAACGAGCTGGAATTTCATTTCAAACCCGAGTGTGCAGCATTCAGACCAGCCAGCCACCATTGAAATGCAGCTGGTTTGCTTGTGTGGACACTTCATCTGTCAGCGTGGGAGCAGACGAGCGCCTGAGCCGACTGCTGAGCACCTTCTCTGCAGCCACACGAGGATCAGCACTTCTGATCTGCTGCTTTGCCACTCATCACCATTCCTGGGACACATTGCTGAAGGAACTCCCAGCTTCCCATTTCTTGCTGCAAACCACCAGTTTTTGTGTTGTTGTTTTTATGTTTTTTGCCCTGGTGACTCAGACTCAGCACTCGTGAAGCACGGCTCTGCTGTGGTGGCAGATCCATCTGTGACAGCACAGGAGCCTGGGCACCCAGCCCTGCCCAGCTGCACCACAGCTGGTGGCAGTGCCACTCCAAGGCTGGGACTGCAGTCCCAGGGCAGGCATCAGCCCATCCATCCCTCAGTGCTGCAAATGCAGGAGGAACAGGCTGTGTGGTAGGGAAGCAGAAGTAGGCAGGGTGGACTTGCTTTAGCTCTCAGCTTCCCACTGCTCAAGTTCATCTGCACCTCTGGAAAAGCACCAAACCCTGTTGACAGCATGATGGAGAACTGCTCTTTTGGGAATTGCACCTTAAATCGTGAGCCATCTTTCAGCAGCGCTCCCTGCCACTTGGATCCTGTGGGTTTCTCTTGTGTCAGCCCTCTGCAATCAACGGACTCCCTAATTAGCCTCCAATTAGCCTGTTCATGCATATTACCAAAACTCTCATTTGTCTTTCATGGGAAATTGAAGCCCAACCCATGGAGGTTGGAGTCAACAATGAACAGTCATCAAACCTTGGATTTTATCCCCTAGTGATTTATTCTCCCATTTTTACGCTCCTCCATTTGGGATTTTGTTTCTTATTACAGTTACACACAACCATGTTGTGTTACATTCATTTCTTAATCAATAATTTCTCTGATTTTTAACTTCTTTTAAAACTTATTTCTGCTGGTTTTACAGCCATGCTCCCCTTCCTCTGCTCTCTGCTTTGTTTTCCAAATGTCCTCTACTTGTCTTTCTTCTCCCCCCTAACAATCCTGCTCAGCTACATTGGTGTTTCATAATTTATAAATCCCTTTCCCATACTACAGTCTGAATTTGGACCCTTCTGCTATAGATCACTCATAAGAAAACTGGGTAAATCCAGCAGGGAATTAAAATGGGAGAGAGCTTCTATGAGGTGAAAGCAAATTGAAAACAGCCTAAACAAGAGGAAATCCACAGAGTGCACTGGGTACATACCAAGTCAGCCCTGTTTAAAAGGCATCTCCAGGGGGACACTGCCTCAACACAATTTTAACTTGGAGCTCAATTTTAACAGGATTCTTGTGATTTCCTAAATCACAGGTTAACAATGGCTGCTACTTGGTCAATCCTTAACCAAGGGCAATCACTCCAGCAGAATTCTCTTGAGGAGTGGGATCAAATTCCTTCTCTCACACATTTTTACATAAACCAAAAGTAAGATCACAGTAAACTACAGACTGGGTATGCACCAGGCATCCTCTCCAACTTTACAAATCATTGTCCTGCCCTGATGTGCAAAGAAGCAGCCATTTAAAGGAAGTTTTTAGGCTGTGTGCCTTGCTGACCATATGATCTCATTACAAGCTCCCTGCCTCTGAGTTATGGCAATGTTGTTTCTGGTCAAATCACATTTTAACACAGAACCTGCTCCACCTTTCATCTGGCTAGGGGGAGTTTGCCACACCTGTAGGGGTAAGTTGGGCTGGGTTCTCCAAAAGTAGGTCTCAGACTCCAGCTGCATGAAGGCCAGCAGATAGAGCAGCTGAATTCCTGCTGGAATGATCTGGTCCTGGCATTTGAAATCAGGAGTTCAAAGCATTTAACAGTATTTTACATAGAGAGCAATTATTGTAAACTCCTTGGGGCAGAACTACTGTCCCCCATTTGTAGAGTGAATGCACATTCTTGCAAACACACAAGCAATGTTCCTTTTTTTCTTGTCACCTTTGCAACAGCACAGTGACTTTGAAACTTGGGACATGCTCAATTGAATCATAAAATTGCAAAATGGTTTTGGGTTGGAAGCAACCTTAAAGCTCATCCCATTCCAACTCCCTGCCATGGGCAGGGACACCTTCCACTATCCCAGGTTGCTCCAAGCCCCATCCAGCCTGGTCTTGTACACTTCCAGGGATGGGGCAGCCACAGCTTCTCTGAGCAACCTGTGCCAGGGCCTCACCACCCTCACAGGGAAGATTTTTTTCTTAATATGCAATCTAAACCTAGATCAGAGAATCAGGGTGATAAAGAAAAACAAAGATGAACCTACCAAAGTTGAAAAATAGAGAACCTAAATAAAATTTTTTAAAAAAAAGTCTTTCCAAAGGAAAGGATAAACCAAAGGATAAACCAATTAGTGCAGTGAAAATGGCCAGGTGGACACAGTAGCAAGTGGCCAGGCCCCAGGCCAGAGGCACTAAGAATAACCACAGCTAGGTGTTGCCAAGGGAGATCTTTTCTGGCATACCACAACAAAGAGAAAAGATATCACAATACTAAAAAGAAAAGTTGAAAACTAAATTGATCTCATCAGGGCCAGAGTCACACAAAGAATAACATAAAGATGAGAGATAATTGCATTGTCAGAAGATTAAGTGAGAGCAAGGTAATAGAATACCCCAGGCTAAACCTTTTTTTTTTTTTAAATGGTGAAACATGGTGTGTTAAAATTTTAATTTTTGTCTTACAACATAATAGTCAGAAAGGAGAAATGAAAGAAATGGCAAACCAGCCAGGAAACCAGTCTGTGTGACCTGGTTGAAATGGAGCTCTCTGAGAACTGAACACAAAATTTTTCCAACAGTGAAACTTATCCTTTGGAAAATTTTCAGCTATCAGCCTTACTAATGCAAACACAGGTTTCACAGTTTAGCACCAAATAATGGATGAGCAAGATGTCCAAACTCAGTGCTTAAAAGTAAGCTCAAAAACAGGCTAAGAAAGCTACTCTAGAAAATTAATTTAGAGTCCAACTTCAAAGTTTCACCAACTTAATTGCTTGCATCTGAAAAGTGCTATCTGGCAAATATTTTGGCAAGTCATTGCAAGCTGGCCTGTATTGCAGAGCCTGTGACTTGCAAAACGAGGTGCCTGATTTACCACACCCCACCCACTGGGAGAGCCCACATCTGGCCTGGGACAGGGGCTGCATCCCTCCCCAGCCCTGGAGTGCTCCATGTGCCTGGGAAAAGCAGATTGTGCTCCTCATCGCTCAGAGAGCCACCCAGGGAGCTCCACACTCCAATCTCATTTGCAGCTAATGCATAATTAATTAAACTGCAGAGTTCACAGGCACTGGGCACGGAGCCACAGCTCCACAGAGCTCTACCAGCCCCAAAGGGCCCACCTGAAGTCCCATCAGGAGCTGACCACATCTCGCTTTCCCCAACTAGGCTTTAAGGAAGTGTTTATGGGCTGTTGGAGTCCAAGCCTGCCACCAAGATACTCAGATGTCCAATCCATATTCCAAGCATGATTAAATTACAGCAAATTAGCACATGAAGTAAGCTGTCAAGCTGACCCCCTGGCTTTGTAGGTGACATGTCTAACAATCCCACTTGCATTTTTAATAGAATGAAATGCCAAGCCATGGTACAGCACCTGAATAATAACAGATTGTATGGGATGGCAATTGTCTTTCCATAAGCCAAGTATTCCACAAGAAAGGGAAATTACGTTTACATACAGTTCAAGAAAATAACATTAAAATTGCACAGGCAACAAAAAAATTCCTAGCCTGGGCAGGAAGGTGAGATGAGGGATAAAAAGCAAAGAAATACACAAAATAACCATACATCATTGGAAATATTACTGAAAAATAATGACTGAAGCAAATATGTATCTTTCCCATACTTTTTAGCCGTAACCTCAAGCTTTGTCTTTTGGTAACAGTTCAAAGTAGAATTATTCCATCATTTTAAAAGGGCAGCACTCTTCTCAGTTATAAAGTCTCCCAAAGTTGTAAATTATACAACTGAATGTTCTCAATGTCAAGTAGAATAGAAAATTCATCAGTGTAAATAACGTACAGCAAAAATGACAATGCAAACAGTTCCTGTTTCCTATATAATCATAATGATCTTTTAATTAGGCAAAGTAAACAGTCTGCTCATTTCACCTTGTGAAGAAAAGCTTCCCAAATTCTAAGGTAAAAAATGTCTGCATTTTGCAGTATCAGTGACTTCAACAGACTTCTTGTACATCTCAAAAAAATTTGCCATAAATCAGCAGTCAGGCAGATGAAAAAAGAGGTTAAATTGAGTATTACAAGAAGAAAACCTCATCTGGACAGGCTGAGCAAGGAAATACACAATTTCTTGGCTACTTATGCAGGCAGGATTTAAAACTGAGTGAGAAGGAGTTATAATTTTACCTATGTTTTGAAAATATCCTTGTTGCTAAATCTGCTTGGACCTCCTGCACTAACAAACGCAGCTGCAATGGATTAGAGACTGCAGGAAAGACAGAACTCACTTGGAGGATGCAGGAATTTCTTAAACTTCAAAATGACAGTAAAAAACCCTGAAAGAGACAATCAGTCTCTGCTCCAGTGAAAGCACATGAGCTTTAGTCCCAAGGCATTTCAAAATCAAGGGCAAAGGCTTCTTTTGTTATTTGTACAAGAGCTCTGAATTTGTCAGGCCCTACAAAAGGCAAACTGTGAAATGCTGCCCTTCTATTGTGGTGGGTGGGTGAGAGATGGGTCCTGGCAATGAGAGCAGAGAAGAGATGCTTTAAATGAGCAGTCCTCTTCATGAGCATGGACTAGGGCTGGAGAGAGGGAAAAGGAAGGTAAGGAGGAAGGAAAGAAGAGGAATGGGTGCAAGGATAACAAAACTCTCTGGGGAAAAGGCAAATTTAAAGGCAGAAGTTGTGAGGATACAAATGCAAAAGAGGAAAGTGAAAAGAAATCACTGTTGGTTTTCCCACTGCAGTTCCCCACTGGCCCTAGGAAAGCAAACCAGGTCTTTCTGCCACATCCCACTCCCCATCCCTGAAAGCTGTGTCCTGGGAACAGCCCTTGAGCTTCAGGGGACACCCCTGAGCTTCAGGGAACACAGGGACAAATGGCAAGGCAAACCATCTCCCCAGTACCTGCAGGCAGGGCTTTAATGTTCCTTTCTCAAGATAAATTTAGCATTAATATCTGGGAGCTTTAGAGGGATTAGAACAGGTCAACATGCATTTATTTCATTTTCTGGCAGGTCCAAAGTATTTTTAATTCCTTTCAGGTCAAATGATCTTGAATACTGAACTTTTTTTTTTTAAAGTGAACAAACAAACAAAACATTTCAGTTCATCTGAAATCAAGTTTTACTCATTTGATATGAAATCAAGCACTTCACGTCTCAATGCAGAGAATCATTTAAGATTATAAAATATCTCAAGGGAAAGAAGGGAAATGGTTTGTTTGGAATGCACTGTCATGAAACCCCTCTACACTTTCAGGATTTTTCCTTCTTTATCGATGCAAATTTCAGTGAAAAATTCAGGGATTTTATCATCAATAAAAAATTTCACCCAACTTAACTGTGAGTGCCAAGACTAAAAGGAGTTTCCATTTCCTCTTACTACCATCTACCTCCTGCCTCCAAAGGAATGATTATCATTTCAGGACTTCTGTATTTTTTTTTTGATTATTCACAGGTTATTGATAAACAAGCTGTACTCAGCATTGATTGGCTTGTCCTTCAAATTGGCTTGTAGCCTAATCAAACTCAGGTCATTTTTCTACTAAATGAGATGTAGTTGGTAGGATGTAGTGCTCCTTGGCAGGCAGCAGACAACTCTCCTATAGGGACAAATCAGACCCACCTCAAAATAAAAGCCTTTCAAGAATTAGGTAGCAGGGAATTTATCTCCTGAATTAAAGATATCATCTTTGTGCAAATAAGGCTTAAAGTGGTCAGAAACTGCATTTGTATTCCCTTTGCAGAGTGCTATAAAATTGCTTAAATAGTAATGACTGCTCTGCTCTTACTACAGAGAATGAAATCAGACTTTGAAAAGCAAATGCAAAATAAGAAGGGCTGGGAAGCCTCTTACTTACATATATATAGATACATAGAGATATATAGAGATATATAGATACACAGATATACTTACATGTAATAATGCTAAAATAAGAGAACTGTGTATTTTAACAAGGTACAAAGATGGGTGGAAGGCTGATGGATGAACAACTCTCTTGATAGCTAAAATTTCCATTAAAAATATTTTAAAATTATGTAAAACATTAGAAAACTATCAGAAACAATAGAAAATTGAGATATTAAGGGGTTTTTAAACTCAGTTAAATTCTCTTTAAACTGTTTTAACCCAGTTGGAAGCTAAGAGGACAAGACAAGTCAATGGATGTTAGAGAAACAGTGGATGCTGTTAAGGATAAAAGTAGACAGCTGTTCCAAAGCTCCAAGTAGTTTCTGCCTCTGGAACTGGAACAGTATTTAAAGACCATTTATCCTCTAGCCTGTTACTTTTGCATAGTAACAAATGGAAATGTTAAAGCCAACACCAATCCCCCCACCTTTTAAATTACCTTAAAAAGCAGTTGCTAAAGTAACCAAGAAGTTAACTGAAAGCAATGCTGACATACATGGTAAAGACTTCCAGTAATTAAAATAGGGTCACTCCAGATCTGAGTTCCTGCAATGAATTACGGGTTTTATCCAAATACTGGACTGGATTAGTTGAACTCTATCTCCTGTTCCACATGATAAAGAACTGGCTAATGAAACCACTCCTAGTTTACCTGATTGTAAAGTGCCTGTGATCAGTTGAACAACAATCACAGGGAAAAAAACAGAAATACAAAAACCTTCCACAAATCATCAGCTGCAACACCACAGTTTATGTTCCATTTTGGGAATCAAGAGGTAAAAAGATGTCCATGAGTATATTCATCTTCTTTATTCTTCCAAAAACATAAATGTTTAGATAATACAAACTCTGATAATCTTAATTATTAATGCATATTGTGCTAACAGAAGTAATAAGGTGGTTCCCTCATTTGAAGTCAGAATAGACTCCATCCACTTTCAGCTCTTGCTGAGCAAGAGAATATTATTTCTTCAGTGTTTCAACATAGAAATTCTTTATATATTTTGCCATTACTCCAAAAAGAAAAGTCTACAGAGATAAACAGCAAAGTTAACATTAACTGAACTTACTTTAAAGGAATAAAGTGACATTTGTAGCAAAGGGGGAGCAAGGCTGGAGGGAAAAGTAATATTTTTTGGCAGATGAAGAAGGTACATGTCGGGTGTCAGGGTCTGTCTCCACCAGATTATTGTTCCCCAAGAGCAACTTCCTACCTGTCTCCTCAGCAACACAAGTCCCACAAACACAGTCTCCTTCAGTTCACCTATTGTACCTGCTCAACCAGATCTGAGACCATAAATCAGTGCTGAAAAAGAATGTTTTTGAAAGTCATACAAAGCAGCATTTACTTGTCCAACAACAGTGCTACTCAGTTATGAAACAAGACATGAAAGTACCACAGTCAATAAAGATCCCTCTTTGCTGTGGTGCCCTGGAAGCCCCCGTGAGTCCTCAACAATTACTTTGGACTTGCAGGACTCTGAATGATCTTGTGCAGTGGGGGAGCTGGACATGTATTTATTGAAGCTGACACTAATCAATACCCATCACTTTCTCACTGGTTTCAACTTTGTTAGAAAAATGATATCAACAGCTGCTACTGTCCCAGTGAGGCTCAGAAGAAAGTCGAGGGTTGATGGCATCCAGCTGCTCTCATTGCCTGGTTCTCCAGTCTCTCTCCCAGTGAGCTCCAGGCTGCCTTTCAGTGCAAAGCTTTCCATTCGACCTTTCCTACATTTCTCCTAGGATCACAGAATTTTAGCGCATTACTTTCTCGCTCTTTCGGATCTATTTCTGGCTAATCTTCTCTGAAATTTCTGAAGCATTCGGGAAGGTTTCTTACATTCTGGTTTTAGTCCAAGGTGCCTTAGTTTCAAATACTGCAGTGCAGCTGGGCAACTCTTACATTTTGCTGAATAACTGGTTCAGAAAAAAACGAAGTTGTGCTTGTTTTGAAATTATTTTCAAATCAAATCACAGACGGTTTTAGGGATTAAAAAAAAATTAAATAATGAAGTAAGGACTCACATTTCATTTTGGTGAACATATATTCCACAATATGAAAGCACCCAACCTGCTCAGGCTATAGCAGAGATGAGGACACAGAATCATAGAATAGTTTTGGATGCAAAGAACTTTCAAATGTCATCTAGTCCAAACCCCCTGCAAGGGGCAGAGACATCACCAATTAGGATCCTCTCAGAAAACCTCATCCAGACTGACCTTGGGTTGTTTCCCAGGATGGGGTGTCCCTTCTCTGGGACATTCAACCTTGCCAGCACACAGGTGTTCATCTTCCAGTGACAAGAGCCAGCTCTGCCCTGTGTGGCTCCAAGCATGGCAAAGTTAGTCCATGCCTTAGGTCTTGAAGGTATAATGTGAATTAAAGGAGTTAGTTCACAGAAACAGGCAAAGGGCTGCACCTTGCCAAAGGACTGGAGCCTTTGTGAATTCAGTCAGGAATATGAGGGAGATCCTCAACCCTTCCAGTGAGAGCCTGATTATTTTTTCTAGGGACTGCCTCACTTTAAGCTTTGAGCTTTTAATCTTGACCTTGACTTCTTGACCATTTGAATGGGAGATTGGTCTCTCACTTTAGCAATGGATCTTAGTCTGGCTAAAAATCAGAAAACACCAATTCTGAGTGACCAGCTTGTGGAGAGGGGGCAAACCCACACCAAATAAACCCAACCACAAAGAAAAAAATTACAATATGAAAAGAAAGGAAACAAAGCAGCTCATGAAGGGAAAAAAAGTTTTAAAGGTTTTTTATTTTTTTCCTCACAAACTGTCAAACTGTGGGATGAAATTAGTGCAGCAACCACTGCCCATTGCATGGGTTTTAGCTGTCTCTTCTGACCAAAGGTCGGCTCCGCAGTGAGGGTTTTATGTTTGGTGGAGACAAATATTCTTGAACAATTCCACTAAAATTATGGTTTAAAAAAATAATCTGGAAGACCAACTAATGCTTTGAGAGACAAAAGAGAACACCAGCATTTGGATCATCTAAAGTACAAGGAAAGTCAGCAAAGAACAAATTGTCTGAAGCATTAACCTGCCAGGATTATACCTTAACGTCACAAATTTCAGATCCATTTGAAGTCTCACAACAGAGAAACCAAAGAAACCAACTGAACTTCTTTGTGAAAAGATTTTTTAAAACCCAAAACCTATAGAGTACAGCATGTGGTCTTGCCTGTATGTCCCAAATTCACCCAGGGAAACCAACTCCTCTTGCAGACATTAGTTTGCCATTAGTCAGGGAAAACACAGGGTAAAAAAAAAGGACTTTCTCATCCAGCTGCAAAAGCAGCTCCTGCCTCTTTGTTTCCCAGCCTTCCATGCCTGGATCTAGCTCAATCCAGACACCCCTTCAAGCTATCAACCTCAGCAAGGCCAAAACATGCCCAGGGGCCTGTGAGCAACATCCTGCCCTGCTGGTACCAGCACCTTAATTTCAACAGGGACAGGTTTCCACCTTCTCTCTCCTTGCAACTTAGAATAATCTCCAGAAAACCAACACTTTTCCCCAAAGACAAGTCATGGCAAAACCCCAACAGGTTCTGTAGATAAACTATCTGGGCAAGGGAAGGTTCATGCCAAAAAACACGTGTGAGAGGGAGGAAGGGTTGTTCAGATTTGTAGAGAAGATTGCTCTGTTTGGCAGATACCTGTAGAGTATGACCATGGAGCCAGATGGTTTTGGGAAGCGGCATTTTAATGTGCTGGACCACTGATGGAGACACTGGTGAAGAAGTGCAAGAAGTGAGGCTGAAAGGGCCAGAGTGAGTAATTCCATGTACATGGGAACACCACAGCTGAGCTGGCACCAGCACAGCTTCCTACTCCTGCCTTCCTGACACGTCAGCTTGGAATAATGCCCGTGTAAGCAACACCAACTCTCAGCTTTTGAAGTTTCCCCGGATTTACAGATGCATGGGAAAGCAAGAGGCCAAGAAAAGAGTAGACACCCCAGGAGCTCCCTAGTTCTTCCCCTTGGCACCTTGTGAGAAAAGGGAAAGAGGCTGGGAAGACACATCCAGGGACTGCATTTGCACCAGGGCAGATAACACAGGGCAGGCGCTTGCACCAGGCTCTGAACTGCTGCACTGGCACCACAGCACGGGGCTGCTGCTATAGCTCCTGCCAGATCTGCCCTCACTGGAAACCCTGCAGGGCAGGGAGTGCCCCCCATCAGTGCTGGTATTTCCAGCCCAGGCTGGGCATTCTGTATAACCACCATGTAAAGCAGCTGATAGCAACAGGCCATTTCCTCCCTGGAGCCAAATGCTTTCCAAAACTTCTGTAAATCTCTTAACATGAAGCTACCACAGGTCCATAATTATGGATGTAGCAGAAGGAGTAGACAAGCTGGATTAGGCTTCCAATTGCATGTCTAATTTATGTACAACTGCAGCAATTATAGATGCAAATTAAATAACTGTGCAGAAAATGGGTTTTATTAGCCATAACTAAAACCCAATAAAACTCGCTAACTCATGCACATCTCTGTACTGAATATGCCTCTTTAGAATGTCAATTAGAAATGTGAGAAAAGACCAGCATTTTCTATTTCCTAATCTGAACAAAAGAAAAAAAGTGTGTACTGTCAGAGCATGTCTTTCTACCACAGAAAACAAACAGGAGATTTAATTGGCAATTTAAGAGCAACACATTGTTTTACATGCAGCAGTTCTATGCAGCTTTTAAACACATTATCTATACTCAGTCTTTCATGCCTGACATGGCTGAGAAAAGTCTCATCTAATAAAACCATATGCTAAATGTAATTCAGTTGCACAAGAGGCCCATTCTGGCTGCCTGGCAGGTTGGGATTTAAAAGTTTAAACTCTAAGCTGAGGAACATCATGCTTAACTTTGCAGCCCTTCTGAGATTTGAGAATGTGGGGGCTTCTTAGCATCACATCAACTGAGTCCAGGGCTGTGAAAAGCCTCTCTGGATGTTTTAACGCTGAAACCTCTCAAATCTTCTGTCATTCAGACTTAGTATGAGAGCTGTCATGTCTAAGGAGCCAGCACTTACCTGTCAATTTGTTTAAAAGCAATAAAAAATTTGTTCCCATTAAATCAAGGTTAATCTTCCTGCACCGTTCTTACACAATTCCCTGCTATGTGTGATTAAACCTACTCCATATATAGATAACACAATCAACCTGGATAAAAGTTTATACATACCACAGTGTGTCTGCGCTGTTTGTTTGCATCATTCCTTGTTTTGCAGAGGACAGGGAATTTTCCTGGCTGGCTGCATTACACACATGGAAGTTTGTCACTTGGAATGACCATTAGCCTCACCTCAAGAACCCAGGAGTGCTCCTGTACAGCCACCAATACACTGCAGGTCAGAGCAGAACAGCAATGCACAGCCAGGATCTCCACCCATAGCAGAGAGAATTCTCACAAAATCCATCCTTCCCCATCTGGCTGTAGACAGAGGCTTAGAAAGGCTCTGTTCTTCCAGGACACATATCCCAGGTGGGGTGGGATCACCAGGTCCCTTCCCCAGGGCAGTCTGGCAGCCACAGGCAGGGCCAGAAGGAGACACAAGCACCCAGCTCCTGACAGGGACAGACACCAGGAGTGAAGCAGGCAGAGTGCCACAGTCCCTCGCTCTCTTTGTCCCAGACTCCTCTGAACATGGCTTCCACTGGCACCCTCTTCTCCCACAGATATCCATGGACATTCTCCATGTCCTCAGCTGTCCCTCTCCATGATGAATCACTTCCAACACAACATCCTCTCCAGTGCACACAGGTGGCATTTAGCACTGAAGATTAGCAGGAACATTGTTATTCCGATGCCACTTCCCAATGGACCTGGTGGTGGTCCAGTGTCCTACCAGCCATGAGTCTCTCCTGCCAGGCCACAGCATGGACACTCATTCTGGATGCAGACACCACCTTCAAAAATTAAATAAACCACAAGCACTGACTTGTCCTTATCTCTTGTGGCAGTTATATCCTCAAACAACTCCAGCAAATTACTTAAACATGACTTCCCTTGCCTGAATGTCTGCCAGGTAGTCTTAATTAAACTGTGCATTCCTACGTACACTCTCCACATCACCCTAAGGGAGGTTTCCAAGATTTCCTCATTTTGTGTATTCCCTTGAATCATCTATCATTAAACACCAATAATGATAAGCAAAATGAAAAAGGCAAGAATAATTTTGTATCTGCAGAAAGATAATGCACCAAAAATAACTAACTAGAAATCAGTTATTAGACAGGTCACCATGCCTCTCCCAAACACAGACCCTGAAATGCTGAGCACTTCCCTACAACTACTGAAGAATAAAGTGTTCAAACCTCATGGTGATGAACATGGAGTAAAATCCATGTACAGGTTCAGATCAGGTCTTACCATAAGGAGGATAATCCAAGTCGCTAAAAGAGAAGAAAGACCAGAAATACTGATTTTTCTTATCATTCAAATAGGAGAAGGATTTACATGGAATCATCTTCAGCTTTCTTAACCAAGAGATTCATATCAAAGGCATTATTATTTGATAATTAATATTTTATGCTGCAGTTCTAGATGCAGATGTTACAGATTCCATTAAAAGCTTTAAAAACCCCAACCCTCAGTAAGCCCATTGCTTTCCCAAACTGCTCCCTCCTCTTAAATCAATGTTAGACCTGCAGGAGCATCCCAATGCCACCAGCTGCAAACAGCTCTGCAATAGAGCAAAGGGCAGGCAGGGCTCAGCACAGCCAGCCTTGGCACTCCAAGCAAACACCTCCACTTCAGGGTGAACTGTTCTGGAAATGGAGATTTCATAACATTGGGAACAGCCAAAGGACAGAGAATGAACCACACTCTCCAAACCTCCAGCTGACAGTCACATCAGTGGGGCTGCAACACAACATCCTGGGCCTCAGGAGCCTGTGACAGAGTGTTTGACATCCAGAGAAGGTGAGTAAGGTAATGTAAGGCACAGGTTTACTAATCCCATCGAGGAAAAAAATCAGTTTAAGGAGATTTAGGAATTACACTTATGCCACGCCTGATTTAAAAAGATATTTTAAGGTATCATGCATTTGTTTCTAGATGTATTTTGTAGCTGACCCATTTCTCTTCATAATTAATTGGGGTTTTATTTTACTCCAGAGCCAAGATATATAAGGGAAAATGACCTGGGTTTCATCTGGGCTGACATAACAAAGTTACACAAATTCTGGATACAAGGCTGTTGTTGCTGTTGAGTGGAGGAGGAGAGAAATCACCTTGATTTTGTGACCCAAGCTTCACTTCACATAGGTCAGCACTCAAAGAAATGCTCTATTTCCAGCAGTACAATGAAACCTGGCAGCATTTCACAGCAATGCATATGGAAGTCCACAATGTCATCTCTGCAAAGTCATCTTTCAGAAGAGAAGTACACCCACAGCTGCACCATGCCATCAAAAATTCCTCCACTGCAACCTAGACCAGGTTATGTCATGCACAGAAAAACACAGATGAGATTTTACAGTAGGAGCTGAATATTAAAAAAATTCCCAAATAAAAAAACCCCTCCCAACAACCTTTTAATTAAAACCAATGTTTCAATAACTTAAGAAGCTACCTCCTCCTATACCTGCTGCTGATGGTCAATTGGCTGAGGACACTGATATGAGGTAGGGGGTGAGGATGTTGGGAAAGGAGATGAAGCAAATCATGGAAAAATGGGAGGAGGAAAGTTACACACATCAGCAAACTTTGCCTCCTTAAAACAGATGAAAAAAACCAGCAGATATGGAGCAAAGCATCCAAGAGGAGGATAGTTACAGTCATTCACAGTGCTCTAGAGAACAGGAAACTCTGTATGAGATAAATGACTCATACCACAGGAAATACACGGGTACATCCATTTCGGATTTGGACCTTGTATGTGCAACTGGTGTGAAACCACAGACAAGACTTGCTATTGACACCCGTGGTTTGTGGGCTGTGCTTCCAGTACAGGGGCAGGATGCAGACTCACTGCAGCCAGCAGACCTGATGGGATCGTCTGGCATCATGGGAGACATCATCTTCTTGCATTGCATACAGTGCATCTGTGTTAAAAATTAATGAAGACTCGGGTACAGCTATCAATAAAGATGGACAAAAGTGAATGCTGTGTGCAGGAGTCTCTGTGCAGCTGAGAAGAAGAGTCACTTTCAGGCTGGCAGGCAGAACACCACACACACTGTGCTAGTGCAGTGTCCCCAGGAGTCAGCACATCACCAGATGCCATCGATCTGTGCCAGGTTATGCAAGGTCTAGAGCACCCTGCCTACAGAAACTTGACAAAGCAGAGATCCTTTTAGTACTTAACTGGAGATTTTGTTAAGATTCACCTAATCTGTCCTCTTAAAGTACATTTTAAAAAGCAAAATTAATCAATAACTCCACCATTAAATTGCATTACTTTGCATAAGTAATTTGGGACAATACATTAAGTAAATGAATGAATAATCCTTGAAATCTATGTTCAGTAGGACAACAGCTTTAATAGCAAATCTCTGCTAGAAGGAAAACCAGCTATTCAGACAACTAAATCTACAAGGCAATTTAGGAAAACTGAAAAACAATCAGTTTCATATTGGAAGCAAGTGGATTAACTTTAACAGACATCAGCATAGCAATTTATAGTTATTACAATTTTTTTGACAACATAAATCTCCAATTTCAGCAGGCAGAGTAGGTGAAGCTTTAAGAACAAAGAGCTCATTGATTCAATATGTCTGTGCAGTTTAATTCTGAGAAATCGATCATCATGCATTTCCTCCAACACTTTTTTTTGTAGCATCCTCCTAAAAAATTTATTATTATTGCTAAAATAAAAACGGTGATTCCACCACTCGCAGCCCTAGTAAATCAGAGTTTAATGCTGCATGGCTGCCCTGCTCATATAAAGGGATAGCTCAGTTTATTACGAAACAAATTGTTATTAAATGTTTCTTATTTGTGTTTATAATTGGTGGCTATTATTTTAAGAAATCTGTTTTCTATATTTCCCCTGCCCCATCTATGTCGTGTCAAGCTCTTGGAATCACCTCTAAGGGAAAGGGTCACTTTTGGTTTATGAAGTATCCCCAGGCAAAAGCCAGAAGCTACAAACATGAATTTTTCATTATATTAATTGTCCTAGTTTAACTATGCTACATGACTCTTCAAGATAACCGATACAGAATTTTAATTGTGTGTGAAATATTCAGTCTTCATAAGCCTCCTTCCTAACCTTTTTTATACTGGAGGGAGCTTCTGCCAACAAACACTGCCTCTTAGCTAATGCTCAACTTTCTCTGTAATTCTGTTTCCTGACCTTTTATTTTGACATTTTCACCTCATATATTAATTTCTGCCTACACTGAATACTGCAGCATTATAATTACTTACATATAAACCTTTCATCACATCTTTCTCTGGGTTTTGTTAGAAAATGCTGTATATCAAATAACAGCAAATTTCAGGATAATCAGCTGGCCTTTCAGCAGAACAGGGAGATGGGAGCAGGAGGAGATGATCCCACCTAAGAGCTTTTGTGCCTCCAAGGCTGGGTCAGAAGAGTCTTCTACATTGAGAGAGCAACACAGGGCACCCAAAAAAGAAGAACCAGCCTTTCCAGACCTCCCACAGGCCCTGTGGATGTGTCCTCAGCCTTGTCCTTGCTCAGATTTAAGGCAGCAATAAATTAAGCAGGATACTGAACACCCTTCCAAGCACACATCTCAGGAACCCCCACTGCCTCATTCAAGCTTCATCCTTCAGACAAGCTTGAGGATCACCCTTCTCATCCTGCTCCCTCCATTAATGGGTATTACTGGTAATCTAAAGCACATTTTCCAGTGAGATTATTACCCATATTAGAAAAAAAATTAAAATTGCAGGTTTTATTGCATATTTTTGTCTATGGCACATTCACACACAGATGAGGGGCAGTGGCACACTGAAGTAGTCACATTCCATAAGTGTTTTTCTCACCAGAAACAAGGAAAGTGCACAGGGCATGACTCAGGTGACCAGCTTTGTCAAGATGCTGTCCATTGACCCTGACACCTCCTAAACCCAGCCCAGGGACCCTCCTGAGGCTCTTACACAGCAAAGACAGCACAGAGCAAACAGATTTTGCGCCTCCCTGTAGGGATCACACGTCCCCAGCAGAGCCTGCCCTGCCTCACCCCATGAGAGGGGACCTGTCCAACTGGCAAGAGGCACAGGGCTCAGCAGCTGTTGTCCATGGTATTTCTGACTCTTCAGGATACAGATGTGATTCTCCAAACTCCCGAGGTGACTGCAATATCCCACAGTGAATTCCACACACCCCCGTGGATTTCTGCCCTCCTCTATCTTGCTGCCTTCTCTTCCCAGCACAGTGTTTCAAGCATCTTTCCAGGGACAGGCCAATGTTGGGATGACAACCCACGAAAAGCAAGAGCAGGATTTAATTTCTCAAAACCCCAGCCTAACTTTTTTCTACTTCTGTTCCATCAGATACCATAAAAAGCATTTAAATTCATTCCCCAGCAGCTGCCTTCAGAAAGTCTCTTGGATGTGACTGCTTTAAATACAATTCCAGACTTTTTTAGGTTTTTCATCTTTTAGTTGCACTGAAGGAATTGTAGGACCTTCACAGCTGTCACAAATTTTTGATACGTAGACAGAAGATATTTTCAAATAACGTGTGCAAGCAGCACAGATGTTCTTGCATTGTTCTTCCAGCTTCCATTCAGCCAAGGCCTTCAGTTCTGCTATTTACCATGGAGACCAGTGCAAAACTAATCCAAATATGTGGGTGAATTGAAGTAACCTTGTCAATAGTTCTGAGAAGTGGGTATGTGCTCAGCTGAGCAACAGAGACATTAAAACATGCCAAAGCCATTTCAACTCTCATGCAGTGTGAGCAGCAGGCACACTGGAACTGGTGCATTGGTGGAAAATCTCCACAATTCTGCTATCCAGCCTTTTATTTCACTAGCTAATAAAGATATAACTCAAAAATTTTGCAGACAGGAACAGCTGGGTATCCTTAATGCAGAGGTCTAAGTCATCTTCTAGGATCCTGAACATTAAACAAAGTGAGATTCTGGTGAGATACTTAATGTGCAGGATAAAAGGCAAACAGAGAAAAAGAAAGGTGCAACAAACTATGTTAGTGCTGTCCTATATTAAATACATTTTCTGGAGTAGAAAAGCATTTAGGAGCAACACCACAGATGCTATTGGGCTGCTCAGCCTTTCCTATAAGGCATTTCATATTTTGCTTCCTTCCCCTTATCAAGGTCCCATCTTGCAGCAGACAGTTGAGTGTCGGTTCAAACCTCCACTCCAAAATGTAAAAGCACATTTTCAACTCCAGATAATAATGAGAGACTTTCCCACTAACTAAGAGCACCACAGTTTCATCCTAATCTTTGCAAGATAACCAAAATGCAGCTAAAAACATAAACATTCCTAAGCAGACATCATCTGTGCCAGAGATAATCCTGTCGCTGAGAGGACTGCGAGGTATTTATCCTGTATTTTTGCTTTCCAAGACCACCAGAGCAGTGTTTTGTTAGTACACTTGGAGATATCATTAGCTCAACCAACATGCAGCTTCACTGGTCTCAAAATCAAAAGAGAAGTCAGCCCAAAACCTCAACCACAGTTCTTGCTTCTAACTTGCTAGGAAGAAGCAGAGAGCTCACAATTATTGTCCCACTATTTTTTGAAAACCATTTCAAATCTCGCTGAGCAGATTATTTCAAAGCTTGATCCCAGCTCACTGCAGAGTGATGTTCTTGTGGAACTCCTGGTAATGGGAAAAGAGCAGACAACACAATGGCTATTTATCAGAGCACATTGTAGGAGAGAAGTCTGTGCCCATAAAAGCACAGCCAGGTCCCTTGGGTCTGTCCAGACACCAGCACTGCAATTTAATCGCTGGAATCTGGAGGAACATTCAGAATCCTGGAATGCAAGTCAGTAAATTGAACAAGTGAACTTTCTTTCTTCTTTAACCCATTCCAAGGAATTTTCAGCAAAATCCTTAAGCCCAGACAGTATGGATGCTTTATGCCCAGCACAACAAAATGGTAAGAAACTTTCCCAGGCTTAGCAAAGGGAGAATGAAGTTGTATTGGGTTTTGCTTTGTGTGTTCAGTGAGTACCTGCATAGTCTGGGGGATGTTTCAGATAGCTCCAGCCATCTTCTTGTGAAGGATGCAGTATGTCCTGCCTGAAGTTACAGAGCTTAATCACTAAGAATATCATCCTGCCCTAAGAACACAGATGTAAATTTATTTTTTAACTTAAAATTTTAAGTTAGAAAAATAAAATCATTCTTCCTTTATATCTTTATGTCTTTACTTGCTAGGATCTCTCTGGCTGTAATCTCAATGTTGGATATACATCATTTTTGTTACTCCTAATTTAGGGATAATTCCATCATCTAAAATCTATCATCTTCTTAGATTACTCCCAATTGTAATTTCATTATACATAATCATTTTTGGCAAAATGTTATTACCAATCAAAAAGTACTCTGATTCTTTTCTATCAAGGTTAGGAATACATGAAGGGAGATAAATTGGTGTTAAGAAAAACAGAGGTTAAACGTATCAAACTTATAACACAGAGAGATGCTGTCTGCATGGCTAATCAGACACTATTTAAAACCAAGAATATATCCTGTGCTATCCCAAACTGATATATTAACTAAAAATTGGCCCACTAATAACATAAGCATTTTGTTTTATTTAGTGTAGGAATGGCCCCCAGTTAAGTGCAGTAACAGAGATTGTATTCTGCAGAGAGGGAAACGAGCCCTGGGCGAGGCACACACAGAGCCAGCACCATAAAGCAAAACTGTCTGCAAGAAAGTTTGTTAATCTCTGCTATGGGACATTTCCACTAAAACATGTTCCATAAAGCCACAGCTTCGTTCTGCCAAACCCAGGCAGCGAGACCGACCCGTCAGCAAGCAGAGCCATGGAAGACCTCAGTCTCTGTTTAATGAGCATTTCAACAAAACTTGCATTTACCCAAAGACCAACAGCAATTCATGTTCTGCACCATTTCCCAAGCCAGATACCTGAATCCAAACCTAGGTGACCACAAACTTTTCTTTAGTTTGCTATACAAGCAGGGGATAAATTCTCCTAAAACCTGAATACTCATGTAGCACTTAGAGCATTCCAAAAGCAACTGGATTTTATATTCATAATAATATTCAAAAACATCTTTAACACTGCCTTTATAGTAGGAGATAACATAAATTTAAGAGAATAAATTGAGATAAGAATAAACAAGACACAAGAGAAGGCTAAAGCCACTTATTACACAAAAGAAATATCCCTACAACATCTCAAGATGATAGATTACTTTTCTTTCAGCAGACCCCAAAGGTCAGTCGATTGGAATGACTCTGGAAAAAAGGAGCATTAAGTCTGAAGCTGAAAATCCACTGCAGAGAACGTCTAGACAGCCAGGCTTGAATCTCACTCCTAAATCAACTGAGCTGCAGCTCAGCTGTCCCTGCCATGTTGTCATGCTGGGTGAGAGAAAAGCCTTGGTGAGGAGCAGTCCCCAAAAGCAGAAGGGTGAGCTCTGAGGGCCTGGGATGCTGCTCTGAGAGCAGGGGACAGCCCATCCCACCCTGCAGAGGTGCTCTGTGTGAATGGTACCGGATCAGGGTGGTTTTTTAAGGAATCAGAAATGTTCTGCCTGAGCTTCCAGGTGGATTTAACAACCACATCTGCAGCAGCAGCATGAGGAGCAGGAGCAGCAGCCAAATTTTTAATCTACAGCTCTCAAAACACTTACAAAAGAGACTTTTATTGTTACACCGTGATACAGAGAGGGAAAATGCAGCTCTGGGAAAGGAGATGACTGATGGAGAGCAGACATCCTAGCCCAGGGTGCCATCACAACATCCCACCAGCACCTCTTTGTTCTCTGGAGGTGCCCACCAGCTATTCTGCATCTATAATAACAGCAGATCTTCCAACTCTCATTCTTTTCAGGTATATTCTGAGTGCAGGCATAAGAAAATTCAACATCATCAGAAGTTTAGTGCCTGTGTTTTCCCACATGAAAGAATATAAAACTCCTTTCACTAATTTCTGATTCCACTGTCTCTCTGGATCTCCTTCAAAGACTTAGCTACAACATTGGGTTGTGTTTTGTACACCAGAGGGTAAAAGCTGTAAATTGATTCACTTTGGGTGCTGTCTTCTTCAAATATAATTTATCAGGCTCAGCTCACTGTGAAGAATATTATGCAGGGGAGGAAGAGTGATAAATGCCATTAATGACTGGCCTGAGAACACGCAGGATGGAGCAGCGAGATAATGAATAGTGGAGGACTCCTACCTCCTGGTCATAGCTGCAGATCATTAGACAAAAATATTGTTTTATGCTACAACAGGTTCAGACACACTCCATTCTTTTGTTTAATCCATGGAAAATAGATTTAGCTGAGAAACAGCTATGTAGTAATTAAAAATTAACAGAGAAAATTTCTTTTTTCTGCCTTCTTTTTAAAAATTTTTTCTCTTTCATTCATTCTTTTGTTTATTTTTCCTCCTCTCCCATCCTAAACATAATTTTTTGTTGTTGTTGGGGGGTTTTATTTCCACCAGATAGAGACCGAAAGAAGCCATACTATCATGACTGGCCTTGAGCTTTGCCATTCCTTGGTCTGATTCTCTCTAATTTCCGAAAAGATCCCAGAGCTAATAAAGTATTAAACCACAGCAGAAAGCCACCTGGAAGATGTATTGCAGAAAGAATTAAACAGCAATTTTTTTACTTCTTTTTTGGTTATTTTTTTTTGTTGGGGTTTTTTTTTTTCCTAAGCAGCCAGAAATTCCAAAAGTATTTTGAGCAGTCTGACGGCTTTGGGATTCACTGGGTGAGATTTATGAATTTGGTAGCAACTGCATGCAAATATCAGTAATTTCATATAGCCATTCCACTGAGGACAAAAATAATTTTAAAAAAAATCTTGAAGAATAAATGGGGAGAGAAAGAAACTAAGGGGTGGTGCAGAAATGGAAATGTCAGAGAATGTCGCAGGCAGAGGGTAGGTATGGGAATTACAGATCCAGAGCAAATCTGCTGGAGATGTTAAGAGCTGGCAAAAGATCAAAGTGATAAGAAGCAGGAATGGAAATAACCTTTAATTCTGTGCCTATAAGAGGATGTCAAGAAAACATTGCAGCAAAGGCCAGCCAAGGTAACATGGAAAGGGGCCTAGTCATGCGCTGGGAGCTCTGCTCATCTCAGTCCAAACCCACGGCTTTTGTCCCACTTTAAAAGCATTCTGCTAAAAACATAGCACAGAGAAGCTCTCTGAAACAAAGCTGAAATACTTTGGGGGTGTTTAGTAAACCAAGGCTGCAACTGCAGTTTTGTAACTCTTTGGACATCCCAGCTGTGCAAAGCTGCATTTTCACTCCTCCTCTTCAGGACATGCAGATGAAGCAATTCCACTGCCCGTAAGTGCCATTCATGGCACCATGTTTAATTAGGTGACAGAGCAGAGACAAAAATGACAAATGGGCCTTTGTTCCCCTTCTGGAGACATCTGGATATCCACTGTACCCTGCCCCAAATGACTACTCCGGGCTTACTAAGAAGACAAGTAATGAGCAGATGTCTTCTCATTGGAAATCTCATCATTACTGCTTTCCTCCAAAGCAGGTGCAACCTGCTCAGGTGCTCCCAGTTCAGGTCCTACAGCCCAAATCCCCTTCTTGGAGGACACACAAGCTCAGCCAAACCCTTATCTACTTGCCCCCAAAGCTTTGCTGGAGCAGTCTCTAAATTTGAGTTAAGATTTTCCTGAAGTGAGAAGGGTTTGAGCAGACACAACACCATCCCTGATCCAAACTTGTTTTTGTCTTTTGAACACCTGTTTATACCTTCCTCATTCTCATCCCAAAGTGCCAAAACACTTCCAGGAAAGGGTTGAGGATATTACAGCTTGTTTCCAATCTAAAAACACCAGAAAAATCTTAACTTTACCAGAGTAACAAAACCAGTTTTGCACAACTTGAGATGTTTAAAAAACTTGGCTAAAACCTGGAGAACTGCTCAGCTTTTGAGCAGCATCCGAATTGAACCACAGGGAAAAACTGAGGTTCGTTCATCACTAATTAAGGGCTTAACTGACATTACCAATGCTTAGCATATGTTCCTCCCTATTAGCTTCCAAGAACAACAACAGGCAGGCAAGATTATTTTGAGCTGGAGTTGAAATAAGGTGAAACATACCTTAGGCCAACAAAGTTTTCCAGAAGGAACAAACATTTTGTTTACTCTGAAGTCAATTCTAAGACACAAAGTATTTACTCAACTTCAGCAAACACAGCCATGGATCAGCCCCATTTCCAGCAAACTGAAGTCAGTTTGATCCTTAATTCTTCATTTCAGTTTGCTCATATAAACCTGGGTGGTGATAAACCATACCATATTAACACTCATTACATTAAATTAGCGCATTTTTTGAAGTTGCAAAGTTTTTCCATGGATAGTTGTATAGATTCTCCAGATTACAACAGGGCTGATATCTTGTGGGTTTGCATGATGTTTTCTCTAATGCACATGGATACAATATCCAATATACAATATATGCAATATATATTTTTGATGGGAACTACCCACACTGAGCCCTATCAAAGACCTCAAAAAGGCTAAAGTGAGGCTCTGTGAAGCACAGAACTTGTTCCATGGGAGAAGCTCAATCCTAAAATGGATTTCTTCCCATATTATGGGTTTCAAACTACACTGTGCTCACTAACATCCTTATCTGCAGGCACATATGGAGTTCCAGAAAACTTGCTATGATGCTTTTATATTTAAAAGTTTATACAGTCAGAGGCTCGGATGTCATTATTCATGAGCAAATAAAATTTCAGAACTGCAAGGCACTGTGGAAAATGTCAAAGGCAGTTCATCTCATTTTCATATAAGTTTTTACCCTCATCATTTCATCAACATCATTTAATGTTATTGTTTGCTATACAGGTGGGAAAAATATCACTTCTATTTTTAAAATGGAACACTCAGTTAATAAAGCAGCCTATTTATTTATTACATTTTAAAAATCAATCTGGCTTTTACTAAAGCCTGCAGAAAATTCCATTGATTCCACTGGGAAATGGGTCAGGCCAACACATATAGGCCAAAACAATAGAATAGGTTATCCCATTGAAAAGCCTAAAATCATCACATCCCAGCTCTCTTACAAAAACTGGGTGGAGGGACAGGAGGTTTCTCTCATTTAGCTCTGGATAACTCAGTTCAATGCAAGGGGAAGGGCTCACCCAGTGGCTTTGGCAACACAGCCTGGATTTGTTACAGGCACCTGAATTGAAAGCAAGTGAAAACACTGTCATTTTCTTCAGGAATCAAAATTTCCATCATTGAAAGGTGCTGCAATTTATTTTTCTGTGTCCTGTCACACGACAGTTTAATACTTTAGGGCTGAACTCCTGCCAGCTCTCCCTTTCCACCATCACTGGTAGCTTTTGCTAGAAAACCAGTATCACTGGCTCAAATAAACAGCTGGCAGCAGGCAGATTTCCACCCACTGTGAAAAGGTCAGACGCATCCCAGCCTATTTTTAGTGTGTATTTAGGGCCCATTCAGGCTTGATTTATGCCTTCTTTTAATTCAGAGAGTTAAGAATAGTATAAAGTTGCAGTACTTTAAAACTCATTAAGGCAACATCTAAATGGAAAATTAACGACCTTCCAGTGACCCAAGACTGATTTCAGTATGATTAGCTACAGAAATGAAAGTTCATATTCTTGTAATAGAGGACACTTGATTTCATCATTATGTTAGAATTTGGTCTTAAACCAATTATATTTTTTAAGCATTGCTAGTGTTTTACACTGTCTGGTGAAGTAGTTTTATCTATCAAAATCCAAACACAATCTCAGTAATTGGGATGTTCTCAGGCTACAATTGCTTTTTGGTGCCTAAAATGTCTTCAGTAAGCCTAACTTCTCAAGCAAGCATGGATCAGCAATTTTTGAAAACAAGGCCTTTGCAGAAGTATAAAAACTGTAACTTAGCAGGTACCTTCAAAAATGTAGGTCACCTGTTAAACTCAGTGGAAAAATAATCAGGATGCTTGTTCTCTTCAAGCTACCCAACCTGGCTATGAAATTTGATTTCCTTTCTGTCGATTGCCAAAGTCAACTGTCTGTGTAAGAGATGCTCGGTTTCGATGTTACTCGTATGTGGAGAGATGATGTGCTAAGAACAGCTGGACTCTACCACAAATACATCCAGGGCAGAGCCCTGCAGGAGAAGTGCTGTGAAGGGACTTTCAGCAAGATTTCAGGGGCTGATCGGAGAAAAAGAGGGCAAACATGTTTGTGAAAAAGAAGTCCTGCCTCTCATCAGGGCCTAAAAGATCAACTAGGAAACCTTTTTCTATCAAGGTGTAACAAAGTTTCGATTCTCATCAAACACAGTAAAAAGTAATGCAGAACAGGAAAAAAAAATCTTAGTTGTGCTCTGTAGTGGGGAATGTGGAGAAAAATCAGGATTCTGATTTAGTCCTTGAATAGCAACTGTCACACAAAGAATTTAGCAGCCACAAGTGACCATAATGAAGAGAACCAAAGCAGTTATTTACTACTTCTGGTCATCACTTTGTGCATTTAACTCTCCCTGAAGATGACTGATTGTTTGATTGACTGATAGATAGACATACAGACAGACAGACAGGAAAGAGTCTTTCACACACCCAGAGCAATAAATGCCAACTAAAAATCTGTCACTGGAGACTTTACCTGTCTCCCAGAAACTGTAATTGCTTTCTTAGTATCACTAATGAACTGAATCTCCGTAACCTACATTCAAGCTGTCAAATCTTGCATCCCACTAAGAGTCACAAAAGCCAACATATCTCTTTGCTCTGCATAAAACATACACTATTTTCACTAATTAAACTGTGGAATATAGAGGCAATTTAACTGTCTTTTCATTTCTCAGACATATGTTGCTTTACTTGAAAATATTTTTTAACTGAAAAATCTAGGTTAACTTTAGAAAAACGACCATGAGAGCGGGTTGGAAATTTATATGATGGGATATAGACAAGATTTTAAAATAAAATAGAGTTTCTAGCAATGAACAAAAAATGCTATTTATTAAATTTTGCTTTCCCATATCCACATTATGCATACCTGTACTGCCCTCCCATCTTGCCAAACATCCTTCTACCACTGGCATCTTTACAGGTAAATACAAGAAACCTTTGGAAAGCTACCCTCTTGCCCACATGAGCTCTAAGAATTTCTCAGGATTTGCTCTGTGAATTAAGAAAGAAGCTGAAACCTTCTAATTCAGCAGATGAGGTGGGGTGGTTTGCCCGTATTCCTTTCAGGAGAGTAATAATTTCTGCTTGATTTCTTTGTCTTTTTGCTACATCTGCAGCCTTTGCTCAGTAGTTCCAGGAAATTGGCCTTTGAGTTGAAATCCTGCACGAACTTCATGCACCCACCCTAGTGAGAAACCTTTTCTATATTTCCATGTTTGTGTATTTGTTGCACATCCCTGAGAACCATCCACTCAGTACATCCAGCAGGAAGGTCGAGTCAGTTGTGTACAATTTAGGAAAGCTTAGCTCCTCATGAACTCCTTTCCATCCTGGAATCTGCTGTACCAGAGGTCTGTCCTATAAAAACACTACACAGATGCAGTGGAATTTCCCTGACACACCCAGCTCCATGGCTGTTGTTATCCTTCTACCATCCCCTGAATCTCTCACACACCTTCCCCTGCAGACAACTCAAACTAGGTCACTATCCTTGGACTGAGTCATCGTGCCCAGCTGGAGCATCTGATACAGCTGGCTGTCCAGGAATCTGCTCACCTGAGATTCTCTAAACAGTCAACAAAGGTAAAAAGGCATCTCCTGACACTGATTCAGAAAAAGATACCAACAAAATGCTCTGAGTCCTTTTCCAGAGAAAAGCAGTGATTGTCACCCAAATTTCTAGAAAATTATCAAGGCAAAGGAAAAACTCTGACTAAAGATCTTAATGCACATCCTTTGATACTGCATTTTGAAGAGCAACATTTTTTGAAATGAGGAGAATCAGTCAAAGAAGGCCAGACATTTATAATATGACATTTGCAATACCACTTATCCATAGCATAACTATAGATTATTTAGGCCTACTCCAAAGTCTGGTGCTAGAGAAGACCAATGATTTCATTGAGCTGTGGATGAACTCTCACTGAAAGTACTTCAGGAATCAATCATTACACAGCAATCCATCAGAAAACACTTCAAAGCAACGGGAAACAAAAATTATGATTACAAATGATCCTTTCAGCTCTCTAATATCGAAAACCAGAAATCCCATGTTTAAATAGCATCTCTAAAGCATCAGTGTCAAAGGTTTTCTCAGCTACAAAGGTTGCTTACTGAAAATGCTTTAATAATGCTCATGTGACTCTAACCCTGAACCCCAACCCTTATTCATTATGATGCAGATTTCTAAATCTTTGCAGACTCTTTTTCTCATTGAACTCTTGACCATGCAACCAATAAATATCCATAAACATGCATAGACATGATTCAGGAGAGGACAGGAACTAATTTTCCATGGAGTATCTTTTATCACATGGTGCTAAAGATAAGAAGCATTTTGGAAAGTGTCTAAGGGAGGGATACAAAGTGATGTGTTGGAGAAGCAAACTCATCTCTATCACACGAAGATTTTCCTCGGCAGGTACCACTATGTACCATGACCAGCTGGCTTGAAATACCAGCCTCAGATTTTCAAAAGTGTCGAGTTCCACAAACTGCAGCTGGGCATTAGAGTTGCTCAGTGTGTTCTGACTGTTTAAAACACTCAAAAAAAGTGGGCCAGTGAGAACACAAGGGAAGTTCCAGCTACAACCACTGGTTACTTGGTTCTCTCTTCTGTAAGGTGGGGAAAAAACACTCTCTTCTTGTGGAGGGCTATAAAAACATTATGCATTAGTGGCTGTGAAACAGCCACTTAGAGCATCAGAGAAAAACCCTGGAGAAAGTTCAGTCATTGGAGCAGGGATGAATGGAAACCCTGGAGAGCAAACAGAAAACAAAACCCAAAGTAGCTTCTCTCTGGAGAGCCCCTTTTACTCCATTCAAGTACGGCCTGAACAGCACTGCCAAAAGCCAGCCTGGCCTAAGCCTCCAGCGTAACTCAGACACCTGACACAAAATCCTTCAGCCCAAACCAGGAAGGCTTGGCAAATTTTTTAGTAAAATTGAATCCGGGTTCAATAATAGGAAGCATCATGTAAACTCAGCAATAGCTGACACTACCCACTCTGCTTACAACTCTGCCATCTCTGCAGATAAACCGCCAGCTTCCAGCTGCCCACACGGAGATTCATTGAGGCGCCCGCAGGAAAGAACCGCGCTGCTTTGTTCGGGGGAAAGTGTGAAATTTATCATATGCCTTTTATTTTTTGCTTTCCCTTTTCCCCTTACTTCAGACTGACAAGTGCAAATTAAAATTTCACACCCAGCCTGATAGAGGGAGCATGAAATTCTGATTTGGAGGATTTAGGCAGATTTCTCCAGGATTAGGTGGATGGCGGCTGCCCAGGTCAGTGCCACTGGGCCTGTGCTGGCCAGCCTGCCCTGCCCTTGGGCAAAAACTTATGTTTAAAGAGGAGTCAATGCAGATAATTAACAGAACTACTGCACATGCATCTTTTTTATTATTGGTAATAACAAAACACATTCATCCTGGGAAGTACCCTCAGAGGGATTGAGGCCATGCTCTATGGAGAGATGTCTGGTCCTCAGTGTCACTGCAGCAGAGCCACTTACAGGGTAATCACAGATAACCAGATTCTAAACACCTAAAACTTAATGTATGATTAGCATTGAACACAGATTTTTACAGCCCCATTTCTAGAAACAAGAAAGAATTTATTACTTTGGATAAAACATTTTTTAGATAATACCTATCCTTTAAAGCTTATTGACATTTATGATTTAATAAATTATAATTTAATAAATCAAAGACTGCAGTGAATGATGAACAAATCATTTAAAGAAATAGGGTTTTTTCTGGCACCAGTTCCTGTTTTAGTTAGTACATACCACAGCACAGGCATTCAATGAGCTACTTTTCTCTTTGCAGAGAACCACATTCTCCCCATTTTTTGAGATGATCTAGGACATGGAAAAGAAAAAGGTGGGACTAGAGTCAACTCTCAGCTGTGCTGGTAGGTATTTAGTGCAATCTCAATAAACTCAATGTCCTTGAAGAGCTCTGGACCCTCACAACTCTTAAAAAGCCCCCATACAACTCAGACCTAGGAATCCAACACTCACATTATTAAGGGTTTTGGTTGTCATTACATTTGATAAACTCTGAAAACATTTTTCTAATTCAAAGTCAGGATGTGATGCCATTCCAACATCACACAGCCACAACACTTCTGGAAACACATCCCTTACAGAAAATAACTACACCCAGTGTCAAAACAGCACTGCAGGATTAACAGCGGCCTCCACATTTGGACATTATTTTATCCCAGTTTTGAATCCATAAAAAACAACTCTGCTCAGTCAGGATGTTTTAATCACTGAGACTTATTTGGGAATACAAATGTATGAATAAGAGTCATTCCTCCATCCAACACCACCAAACCACAGCAGAACATGAACTCTGCTCAAGGACACACTTTTACTCAGCTGAGGACTCTGCTGCCAAGCTGCCTACCCATTGCTATATTTTTCTTGTTTTAAGGGTGTGGAAATCTTTGTTCATTTAAAGGCATCCTTCTGGTTTATTGTCCTTGATCACTTACCTTCTGGGTGATAATTATCAGTCCAAGCACCAGTGTGGGTACTGGGATAAAGGTGCCTTATCCCAAGCAGAGTTTGTCTTCCCACAGAACCACGTTACACAACGACACCAGTGAGGCTGCATCATTTTAACTATGGGAGGTTACATTAGTACGATTTCTGTATTTACATAAAGATGGAGAAAAAAAAAATAATGATCTACAGGAACTAAAAAGTACATCTTGATTGAAAGATGGCTGAGACAACCTGATAACAGCTTATATGTCTACAAAACACTGGCACATGGAAGGGAAGGATATTTTTTTAAGAAGAAAATGGGGGAGGGTTAGCTACAAAGGATAGATTGTGAAAAAATTATTAAACTTAGACCCAAGAAAACATTTTTAAGCAGTGAGATCATTTAGACTACAATGTAGGCTCCAAGTTCAAACTGTTGAGTTTCTTCCTCTGGAATTCTGCTAAATGAATTTGAACAATGCACAGGAGGGAGTGGTGGGACGGGGGCTCAGGGCACACCAAAGGACCAAGGAGATCATTTCCGTAGCAGACAGAGGATACTGACACTGCTACACAAGTGTCTGCAGAGATCTGGAATATCTGGCTTCTGAACCTAAATGAAAGATAAACAACTCACGTTCTAACTGCATTTCTACGGTTTTGGTTGCGCTGAGAAACCATCCATCAATGGAAGGCAGAGCAGTGCGGGGAGAGACAGATGTGAGGAGAGCGGGGTGGGTTGTAGGCACTGCAGAGTGTCCCTCCACAGGGAATCCTGCATTTCTGTGGGTTACACACAAATTAAGTACATTTCCTGCCCTTTTGGCCAGAGGGAGTGGATATGCAGAATAAAAAGTAACAGCCTCTTAAAGACGAGTAAAATCTGAGAATACTGCAGTCAAGAAACAGATTGGAAATAGCAAATCAAAACAGGACTTTGATTTTAACACAGCAAACCATTATCAAACACTCAAAATACAGTCAGCACCAGCTAATAGCAAGGCAAATGGCTTACACCAAACATTCTGACTAAATGCTTCTCCATTTCATGTAGATAAAGGCTAATATGTATGAATTTGTCTAAGCAAGAACTTAGAGCCTTGGTGATAAACCATTTGTGCTAAATCCTCAACTCTGTTTTTAAATTTTTTTCCTTCAGCTAATTATACACTACTTGGAAAATTCAAGCTACATTTCAATCCTGCTTTGATAAGAAAGGCTATAAAATCAAAACAGGCTCTGATTTTGGCCAAAATTTTTCTGTATTTTTCCAGAAGGGAAAAAAACAAAACCAGAAAAAAATGAGATATACCTTTGTGGGTGG
This sequence comes from Brachypodius melanocephalos, assembly GCA_013398615.1. Lineage (NCBI taxonomy): Eukaryota > Metazoa > Chordata > Aves > Passeriformes > Pycnonotidae > Brachypodius > Brachypodius melanocephalos. Next base: position 7,169,260 of record VZSR01000479.1, read on the forward strand.
CCTCCTGCAAAACTGGCAGAAGAAACCCACTGCTTTCCAGTTTCACTTCTATATTCAGACATGTTTGCATAACTTTTGCATTTGGAAAGGATCTTTCATATTTCACAAGAAGATGGTTCTAGTAAGGAAAAAATTCTTTACCCAATAACAACTTCCTTTTGTCTTCTTCATTCTAAGTTTAGCAAAGAAAGCTTCATCTCGTTCAACAACACAATCCAAAACCCACTGAAACTTGATTCTTATCAAGCACAATGCTAACAAAGCCCTTCTGAACAGTACATCCTTGAGATCAAGATTTTGACATTATTTTTGTTCATCCAGGTTTTCTCCCGCTTCTGCTCTTTATCTTCCCAGAAATTTCACCTAGGTGGAATGAGACAGCACTGGCTGTTTGCCTCACATTTCTAAATGTCCAGGTGCCTGACCAAGCTACTGGTGTTTTGAACCACTCCTCCAAGGAAAAGCACTGGTCACAAGGTAACCAGCTCCAGAAGCCTAGTAAATCTGGTACAGCTGCAAGGTACTGGAACAAGTAAGCCACACACGTACCCAGTAAATTTGGGACATCTTTCAGCATTGTTTCACATGTTAAGAACATGCTCTGAAATCTCCTGAGCACATGCAGCAAGCAGGATGTAACTGGTATATACTGGGATTACAAAATGTAGGTGGACCTGAGCTGCAGGACATGCAGCACACCAAGTCCCAGTCTTGCATATTAAATCCCACACAACTTGGATACCGCAGATTCACTCTGGTCAAAGCACACACACATCCCTTTTTGGAAAATCCTGACAGAATGATGATCCACAGATTCTGACAGATTTGTCCAAGTCCTATTAAAAAATCCATCAAAAATCAGGTGACACTGAAATTTTTCATGCAACTCAATCATTTAGCCATAAGCATATAGACTATTTGCAAGATAGAGCTAAATCAGCAAAGAACAACACTTCAGATTGGAAGGCAGATTGGAAGATTTGAGTATCTTGACACTGCCTAATTAAGCTATGCTGCTTTTCACACCAGAACTGGTGGCAGAAGGTAAAACATATTGCAAGCATACAGTTCTCTGTACAAGCAGACACTAAATGGCACTCCTGCCTTGCTTCCTCACTCCTCTCCGTGCCATTCCACCTTGCCTGCCCACCGTGCTGGCAGGGAAGCACTGCACAGGGCAGGCACCAGAGCTGCACTTCGCCAGGGCTCAGGGGAGCTGTGCTTCTGTCCTCATCCAGCCTGCCCAGGAGCCAACAGAGCCCTTCGGCTGCCAGGGACATGGCCACGCTCTAACCACAAGAGTTTTCTCCTTGCAGAGGGCAAGAGCCTGGAGCAAAGGAAGCACCTGCCGCTGTGGAGTGTCTTTAGACCCCTCTGCAAAGGGAGAGCAGATCCCAGCTGGATTTCCACAGCAGCCTCCTCTTCCAGCTTGAGGTCAGCACTTCCAAGGAAAGGAAATTCACCCCGAGCTCTTGGCAGTGTTTTCTGAAACATCCTGTTAAGCACTTTGTGGGTGTTTTTTAAGAGCAAAACATGAAATGAGATGAAGTCCAAGGGTTTGCACTGTCATTAAGGTGACTGTGAGAGGGAAAAACAAGAGGAGAGTGGCTAATGGGAATACAGAGGTCAGACCAGGAACTTCAAAGTCTGTAGGTGCCTTATTGATTCTCCCTTTAGATCCTGAAACCAATAAAATTATCTTCTTGATATCTTTTCCATAAAGGCTGGAGTCAGTGATTTCTCCTGGGTATCTGAAGAACTTAAATCTTGCTTTTAAAAACTTGAACTATTTACCTTTATTATGAAGGAAGTGAGAAAAGTATTTGGACATGACAACGACTTCTGGAAGAAAGTGGGGAGATCAAATACTGCAGGATGTTTTTGGCATTAGTGCCCAGGAAGTGTGTTTCTACCCTTTTTAGCTGTATCAGAATTAAGAGGTGCTTTGCTTGGATTTAATGGATATTTTGGGATTTGAGTAGCAAGGTTTTGTGTTTCAAGCCAAATTTGCCCATGAATGAGAAATTCTTCTAAATGCTAACACAATATCAAGTTCTTCCAACAATTTCACTATAAATTGGAAGAATGAAAAATGAGTGCAGTAAAAGGCCTCATGCAATATGACATTTTGGCATATAGTGGTCAAAATACTGAGAGGGCATGATGGGTTCCTTGGAAAATGTGAATGAGAAGCCTGAAAGATACTAGGATATCTGGGAAATATGGGAATCATGTGGAAACCCAAATTAGACCAACTGCTGTTAAAAAAAAAGAAAAAAAAACCCACAGAAAAAAGGTGGCTCACCTGGAGGAGTCAAAAAGAAAGGAAGTGGAAGGACAACTAGTAACAACAGAGTTGATGAGTCAAAATTTTAGACTTCTTGCAGCTACACTGTAGAGCTGAAATAATTTTGGTGAATTGAAGAAACATACAGAAGCACAGCCCAATGTGAATTCAATCAATTATTGAAAGCAATCAGTTGAGAAATTTTCAGAAAATTGCAGCAGAGGGATGAAAAGATATTTGTACATGCAAAAAAAAAGCAGTGATTTTTGGAAAGTTCTACAGGAAAACAAAGCACTATGTATTTCCTGAAAATTGGATTAAAAACAAAGTATGGATGGAATAATGAGATTGAGCACAGTGAAGTGCATATCCAAAGAGAGAGGCTGTACAAATAAAATTCAGAAAATGATTTAATCAGAAAGCACAAGGAGGAATAGAGGTGCAATTGTTACTGACAGAGTTTAACAAAATTAGAGCCCACCTCTGAATGCATCTAACAAAGGCTGGAGGAAGGTGCATCTGACCAGGTGAGAGAAGAAAGACAGTGCTCATTAAAACAAAAAGGAGCAGCACTGAAATCCCATGACAAATAATCTGGTCACTTATGATCTGGAAGCTTTTTATCTGGTTCATTAATGACAAATTGGCTGCACTGGTGGAAACTAATGATGTGGTTTTGATATAAGGGAGGGTATTGATGAAGCATAAGTGGGGAGGAAAAAAACCCATCTCCTGGTGGCTGAGATGTTAAGGGCAGGAAAAGACCACCTGAAATCTGAGCAAATGAGATGAATGTGTGTGACATCGTCACAAGTCTTTGTCTGTGTCCTAAATGGTGAAAGCATATCTGCTGCAACTGGAAATCAGCACAAAGCACAAAACCTCTGCAAGCAGTACAGTGGAAAACCAGGGAAAAATAAATATATTTTCATTGGGGCTCTGATAACTTTTCATGAACAACGCAAGATGCTGCTGTCTCTCAATAGACATAAAAAGAATGTTAAAGAGCAAGCACCTGTGCAGCGTAACCTCATTAGGAATGCCTGGGTCCACTCCATCATGTCCATACATACACTCAATCATTAGCAATACACAGGTCATGTTTTCAATACTCAGTTCTTAACATAACTTCAAGTTACAAAATCTCAAAGTGACTTATGACACCAGAAGGCATAATATTAATCTAAACCGAAGCAAAGACACTTTGCAGTTCAGACAAATTCAGACATCCAGTTTCCCAGAGCCTTGCACTGGGTCTGCCCTCACTAAACTCACTGGGAATTTTTTCCATTAAAATCAGTGTGAACAGGATCAAGTGCATGGCTTGGTTGAACCCTATCCACTTGCCAATCAGTAATTTATTATTACAAAGGCAGTTCCCAGAAAATGCAGTGGTATAAGGTCTGTGAGAATTAGCTATCACATAGCATGCCTTGTCTACGGGATTTTGAAAGAGATACTGTAATTTATTTGGTGGGACTACAGTTCCATCTCACATTGCAAAGACTCCAAGTTCTTCTTTTAAAAAACTATAAAAATCTGAAATAATATTAAGGAAGAAATGTGGCCTCGTATCAAAGTGGATTCTTTCTTCCAAAGACTCTTGGAAATGCCTCTGCAGTCGCTCCAGAGACAATCAGGCTTTCCAGCTGTCTGACCTGAGACCCACAAGGTCTGTAAATCCTATCAGTGCAATCAATCTGATCTGCTGCAAATCTCCAGACACCAGAGGCACACCAGCTTCCTTGCAAGGAACGCTCTGCCCTTTGCCAGCGCTTTTCTCCAGGGTTTCAGCAGCACAAAAGAACATCTAATTCTCTTCAGGACGTCTGGTAAGAGGCTCCCATGTGGAGCAGCAAGCAATCCATCATTATGGACCAGTAAACACCTCCACAGAGATCTAAGCCTTAACTAATTCTGGCCAAATGTCCTTCCCACCCATATCCCACCACCATCACCAATGACCAGTGGAACAGGAGCACAAAGGGCCACCTCAGGCTCCCCAAAGTCTGTCAGCACCTGGAATTAAAGGATAATAAGAGTTGCTATAAAATTTTTGCAATCTTCCTACCTCTATTTCACACCCAGCCACAAATACAAACCAGACCCACAGCCAAAAAATGGCAGCAATTAACTCCTTGGAATGTGATATTACTCACCACCAGTGGAGTCTTGAACAAAACTTCCACTTAACTTTTAAGCTCAGATTTTATTCCAAAGCCCATGTTTTCTCATCTGCATTTTGTTGCTATGCTGTTGCCTGCACATTTTGCAGTAGACTGATAGATTTTGCCAATCTTCCAAAAATATTCTGCTTCAGTAATATATGACCTGCAGGTTAATATCTGAAATGCTACAATGGGTTGCCATGGAAATGTCAATACCATCCATTTCTCAGCACACATTTAATTGGGATATCCTAGAAAAATACCTGGAAATTTGGTAATTATATTCAAGTCATCTTATAGTGTCTCAAAATCAGATTTTCGCCTTTTCTTATATTTTACTCCATTGAAGTTGGGGAAGCTTTTTTGACTTCTTAGGACATTTAATGTCCTTAGCTGGAGCCTTTGGGCTGCTTTTTTGTAACCATTTCATAGTTTAACAAGTCTCCAGAGGCCCTGCTTAAAGAAAAACAAAGCAAGAAATACTTCAGCTTGCAAGTAGAATACAAAGTTAACATGTATGATTTTCAGCCTGCCCTTTAGTCAACACTTTCTTAAGAGAGACTGGGAAAAGGCTACACTGAACTGGCAAAAAGAACAGCCAGCAAGTCTGTGAACAAGGACTCAAGCAGAGATTTTATCCATGGCTTTAGACAATATATCATTTTGAGCTCAGTCCCCTGAAAGATCTGATTTCCCAACCTCATGAAATATATTTTTTGATGTATTGAAGAAAAAAATCTGCTTTAAAAGCCACATAACAAATAGATACCAGCCCCAAATATCTAGGGTTTGGCATCCCCAATTTCATTGTGCATAAAATGTAAACGAGAGCTCTGTAAAATGAGATCCACACTTCTGCCCTGCTCCGCAGGGAAAAAGGCATGCATGACTGCAATGTGTTCATTACTATATATAACAGGGTCTCTCTAAAAATGGAAAACCCTAGAAAGAAAGAAACCCAGTATGATGAATGAACTCTGAACACTATGATCTAGCAAAGCTCAGTTAGACAAACAGGATTGCTGCCCACTCAGCAACAACAAAACACAGCTCACAAGAGGTAATTGTCAGTGCTTGCTAATTTCATATATTTTAATAGTCAGGCAAGGGCAGCTTCTCATGTCAGTATTTAGATATTGTTGCTACCAGTCACACCAGATGCTTTCCCAGGAAGTGACCTGGGTTTCCTGGTCTGTGGAAGGAAGGTATTTCCAAAATGTCATGACTCTCCACATCCAAAGACTCATTCAAAAACCTGCATCACTTAAAACCACACCACTAATTTATTCCTAAAATACTTCACAAAAGGAAAGGAAAAAAAAGAAAAAAAAAAAGACAGGGAAAAGAAAAAAAATGGTTCCTATTTCTTTAAAAGTTTTTTTAAAAAGCCCTGCAGCAGCAAGGAAAACTTTCCCTGCTAAGCATGCAAGGTGGTTTTTGAAGGAGATTCAGGGATGGGCATTTTGGAGGCAGCTGCTTCAAGCACAAAACATTTTTTAGTGTCTCTCACCATTCACAATCTGCAAACACCTTCAATGACTGCAATATGCCTTCACACGTACCAGAGGAAAAAAGATCTCCCTGGTAGGCAAACAGACATGGTCACAAGTTTAAAAAATTCCCACAGGTGGCAGTTCATAGAAACCACCATTAGGCTTGTCTTTTCAGGTTACTTTTAGACTGAGCATGTCTTATGTGCAACTCACTCTTTGGGTAAAAGAATCCTTCCCCAAATGTTATGTAAATAATCCCTCCAAAGTTTACAAAGCTGTGATTGTTGAAGCAATGCTAAAATATTAGTGTTACCAGGAAAAAAAACACAACCCGTCTCTGAAAATTGACAGTCTGTAATGACCAAACCCTGCGAAGTGGAGCAGAGCCCAGGGAAATTAATTTTGATCCAAGGACAACTGTCTGGAGCCCATCAGTGCTGAAGAAGGTGATCCTCAGCACCGTGAGGCTCCTGCAGCAGGACAGCAGTGAGAGGCTGAGCCACCAAGGACCGCTGCTCCCAGCTCCTCCCTTGCACCTGGTCCTGCGGGATTTCTGCCACCCTTCCTCACACACCCATCAGGCAACGCTGCAAAAGGCTGCTCAGAAACCCTCCTTGAAGAACTGCCCACCTGTGGAACTGTCAGCTCTGAAGTGGAAATAAAACCCGTCCCTAACCCCCTCACCATCCAAATTGTGATTAATAATTTTTCCCCTTGAAAGCAGCACACAGTGACGGGCAGCCGAGCTGTGCCAGATGGTCCAAGCTCACACACAGAGCTGGAACAAGGAAGCCAGTGCTCAAAAACTCAGAGATAAAAGGAAGAGCAAAGATGCATCTCAGGCTTTTAATCAAAGAACCTGCTGACAAATGAGATACACGGTATTTAACCCATTAACAAGCATTGCAGTTCCATGAGCTAAGCAATAATATCATAAAGAACATTGAAAACCTGTTGGTCTGCAAGAAACTTCCCCTTTTGCACAGGGATGGCACAAGTGGACAGCAGAACCAGGTGCCACTCCCTGAGAGTCTCTTTCAAGAAACGCAGCCAGTGGAGCACAGGGTGTCCATGGGCATTGAGGAAAGCAATGCAGTGATTCAGCTGCCTGCTTTGGGTCTGTTAGAACATCCAACAGCTTCCAGCTGGTGGCTGCATCCTTTCCAGCAATGAGGCTCAGATAGCAACAGCTGGCAAGAGACTGTGGCCAGTGAGAGAGGGAACTGGTCTGTCATTAGCATGATGTTGCACTGCTTTAAACCAATTACCAGACCATGCCTTCGCTCTTATTACAATAGTAAAGTTTCAGTAATGGAGTATCAGCATGCAAGTGTGTGCAGGCAGAGCTGCAGGGATCAAGAAAACACCTCTGTATTAACAAATAGCCATTGTTTGGCTTGAAAATACCTAGCCAGGTATCATGGTCCAAGCCAGTCCTGCTGACAGACCATTTGTAATCTAATATGCAAATATTAAGTAAAACAACTCCCAAGGTTTATATTCAAATGAGCATAGACATTTATATTCAAACTATTACCAGCAAGCATGTAGGTGGGACTTTATGATCTACACAGTTTGGGATAAAATATATAGAAAAATAATTACAAATAATTTGTAATATAATAATTTAGAAAAAGCAGAGTTTGCACTTGTATTTTGCAGTAACAGTTTATGTTACTGCTTTACCCCACTTACCCACTGTTTCAAAAGAGTGTTTCTGCTCTGTGGAAAAGCACAAATTTTCAAGAAGAAATTCATTCACTACTGCTACAAAACTGCAGATTCAAAGCAACTATAATCAAATACTTCGCTGTTTTCCTCCTGGGCTAAGACATTCTTGTCTTTTAGAATTTCAGGAAAGCACAGGGGAAAAGAGCCTTGCACTAGCTGAAAGGAAAGTTAACACTGCTGTTGCTTGTTCTTCAAATGAAAGTTATTTTTACCTAAAAAGTCCAAGCAGCCCCAAGCACTGCTTAGGGAACTCAAAACACAAAAAGAGCACCAAGAAAAATACGGAAAGAGTCACAAAATGGTTATGGAAAGTTATTACCCAACACAGGCTTTAGCAATAAAGCAAGGCTGGGCAGACCAGGCACCTCACTCGTACCAACCACTGGGTTACCACAGGTGCACTGCCCACCTCCTGCAGAGAGTAACACATGCTTGGCTAAAGCATAAACATCCATAAGCATGAGCTTCCCTGCTCATTCCTGCACTGGCACACACCAGGGGCAGAATCTGGTCCAGAAAGCTGCATCCTTCTCTCACCCTGCCTACAAAAGGTAGGAGAAGTGCTCTGTATCCTCGGTCTGCCAGTTCACCCAGCACTGCTGTGTCTCACTGACCCACACAGGATCTGTGGCTGCAAGGCAAACCAGGACAAGCAGGAATCCTGGCTCTAGCTTTAGAGCAGGGGGAAGAACAGCTTGTAAAGGGAACAGTGCATAATGCAGCGATTAAATACATTATACGATGCAGAACACATCACACAGAGTCAGCTAAAGAAACAGACCTTTAGCTCAGGCAGTGGCCTTTGCTTTGGAGGTGCCCAATGATGACTGACTGCAGCACCAGCTCTGGGGCACTGGAAGGCTCCCCTTTAAACCAGCATTGAGCTCATGAGCAACACAGGGGTGTAGGGAAGTGTTTGGTGGCAACCATGAAAATCAGTGCAGAGAAAGACCAAGCAATTTGTTTCTCATTCTCCAGCTGGGCTCACACCACCACAAACACAGAGACCCTTCCAGTGCCCCTTCTGCAAGCACCAAGGTAACAGCACCACACAGCCCTGCTGCTCTGGCTGGCCCACGAGGAGCACATCTCACAGCGCTGAGAAGAGTCCGAACCAGCTGGAATACATTTTTAATCCTTGGACCACGTCACAAGGCCTCACATGTGGCTCCCCTATCATGAGAAATGATAGAAATGTAGATGTTTGAAGGATAAGCATCTCTTGCAGCTCTGGGCTTGCCCATCACTTTCACTTGATGATGTCTTTTGGCCTCATCAAACCACTGCATCACCACCATCATCATCACGGATAGCAGACAAAAGTTATGCCACTTTTTGTCAGAAAACATTTTAAAATGAAAATGCTTATTGGAATTTTATACTAGAGCTGATTCTAGCGGTGCCTACCAGATGCTGTTTTGTGTATTGTTATTAAACACAGAGTTTGAATCCCATGGTACAAAACAGCAAACACTACATGCTACCCATATTTTTGAATTCTCACTTTCAGAATCTATTTCCTAAACAGAGATACGGCTTGCAGAACAGTTTCAGTTTGTCAGGACAGAATATTAAGGTCTTTCTGTGAACAAGTTTCTCCCTCTTTGAGCCTGGCAGGACCCGCTGGATCCTCGCCATCCTCTGTTTTTCTCAGCAGGTTGGACAACACGAACACAGCTTGTAAATAAACAAACCCCCAACAGGATGACACCTCCCAGAAAAACACACCAGCAAATGTGAAATTGCAAAAACCTTGTGGGTGTGCACATACATTTTCATAAGGCAAAACTCCCCACACGCCTGTGGGCGGCTGCACACCCTCACACACCAGAGCTCTGGCTGGGGCTCTGGAGGCAAAGTCTGACTTCCCAACTTCTGCTCCAGTGAACTGTGCCCTTCCACAGGGCTCCTCCCAGCAAGACACAGGGGCAGCTGGCAGTGAAAGCAAGGTTTTTGTTACCCGCATCCAAAAAGCAAATGTTTTCTTCTCTCTTTCCTCCCAGGAGACTGAGAGGCTAAATCCATTAAGGATTGTGAGATCAATGGATATTAGAAGGAAGAATAAAAATTAATTTTAATGAAATCTGCTGAAAATGTTTTGTCTTTATAAGCAAGTGTTGACTAAATGTAAGCACAAACAAGTGATTAATCAACCTCAGTTTCACACACCCCCAAAGCTGAATTAATTGATAGAAGGATGTGAAAAGTAAAATGAACACTTTCTCAATAATTTCATCAGAGCTGATCCCAAAAGTTTTACAGGAATATTCGTATGAGAACTGGAAATTTGTTTTATAGACCAATATCAGCTTTATTATAATTTTGTTATATTTAGCAACATTTGGTAATATTCAACTCCAGCTGTAAGCTATTCACAGCAATCATTTTGGAGAGCCTTATAGAGCTTGAATTTAGCAGAGAAGCTAAAATGAACTCATCAGCTGAGAATTAATTTTTTTTTAATATATCAGCTGTCAATACAGGCAAATCAGTGATATTTAAACAAGCACAAATAATTAAGTCCTTCACCCTTAATCAATGCATATCTGAATAGAAGTAACTTGCTCCAGTAACTTGCCTCATAACCACAACAGAAACCCATTCAGAATAATAATAGTAAAAAAAAACATTTAGCCTAGGGTATGTACCTGAATCCCACTGAAATCAATTTGATTTAAGTACCTGCTCAAAGCTGAGCCTGCACTGAAGTGTTTCCTCAAAGTCTACACAGATCCCAAGCTGCCCAATGAGAAAGGCAGGGACAAATACAGACACGGAGCTTCTTCACATCCTCTTATTATGTTCCTGTATTCCAGGAAGATAATAATAGTTTAGCAACAGTTTATTACAGTTTGGTGGGGTGTGTGGGAGATGACAACTCAGCGCCAAGAACCTGTAGTGGAGCTGGTGAGGTGGCAGCTCTGCTCCAGCTCCAGGCCACCCCACCAATTTTTACCTCTGTACAAGAGGATCTGTGTTCTGTGAAACAAAATGGTGCTGCAGCAACTACAGATTTGATATCATGAAGGAATGATAACGAGACACTATTTAATGAATGTTCAATAATTCTGGAAGCGATTTAGAGCACCTGAAAAAAGGAGATATTTAATTAAAAGAAAAATCCTTTGAAGATGCAATATACTTCCCAAAGCACTCCAAAATTTAAAAAAGCACACTGCATAGGTAGCCCACACAGCTTTGCTGCGGTCCTGATATGCATATTCCTCACCACGCATCATTAGTTACATGAGCATAGCCCACCTAAAAAAGTGAGCAAAATTACTGATAATAAGAAAAAAGAAATTCAATTAATTTTGGAACAATCTTTATTTCCGGTCAAAATGAAACTGACTACCCCAGAAGCACAGGGAGGGCTGACTTTACACCTGACACTGTTCTGTGGCCCAGGTAAGGCCACCCACTGAGGAAGTCCACGGCAGAAAATTCCATCAGCTCTGGAGGAAAAGAGGCTGTTCCTTGCATTTCCCATCCAGTTCATTTAAGAGCGTTGTTCACTAACCTTCACCTGATCATCCCACGAGATTTGTAAATCTATTTGTAATTTGTACTATTGTAAAAGTAGAAACCTTTTAGTTTTTTCCCCAAAATTTCCACAAATATCTCATTTGCCTGTGCTAGCAAAGAACTGCCTCATCAGCAGAGAGAATGATGTGCCTCATGCACCTGGCTGGGAAAGGTGACATCCCATGGCCTAAGATCACTTTCTCTGCAGACTTGTTTTTTCCACCAGGGCATAACCTTGCTTCTGAATCAAAAGCTGATTTGCAACTGAATTCTCAATCTTCCTCTTCCCAGAAATCCCCACGAATCTGCAATGTGCAATCCAGAGAAAACCCAAGACAGGAGAGAAAGACAGATGTATTTATCATGCACAGATGATGTAGGAAGGAGACAAAAAATATTGTCATCAGAGTCTTACTGACTGCAAAACAAGGGAGCAGTAATTAATCAGCAAGAGTGCAGGCTGAGAGGAAATATTGATTGGATTTGGAGAAACTTCAGTTTCCTGAAGAAACTGTTCCCCTGCAAAGGTAACCAGGAAAGTTTGTGTAAATTAGGATGGCAACCGGCCAGCCAGCAGCCAATCTGAGCCATTTCAGGCAATCCAGAAAAATATACACCAGATGCACGTTGGTTTCTAAAAAGTAATTTAAATACATTAGTAAATCAATGGCATTGACAGTTTGATGGACCATGATGGAGGAGTCTTCCTCTGAAATATCATCTCCAAAACCTGCAAAGCTCTGGCAACTGAGTTGTTACAACTTTATTATATTTTTAACTTTCATGTTTTCAAAAAACTTCTTGAGTGGGGATTTTTCAGCTTAAATTTACATGGATTTCTCTTCTGCTGAATTGGCCCCTAACTTTTCAGGGTTCCTAAATATCAGTGTTGTCTTTTTGCATTGTGGAGGGCCAGGAGATGTCAGTGAGAGGACTGAGGACCAGCTCTGCTCTGGTGAGGTTTGGGTCTGTCAGAAAGAAGCTGGCTACCACTATTGAGTAGAAACAGCAAATTATTTCTGTCTTTTTATCTGACTGGCAGGTGCTTATGGCCAGGGGGATGTTAGAACTCCTCAATGTCAAAAAAAAAAAAAAAAGGAAACAGCTGAAAATTTTACAAAAAAAGAAGTAGTAAAAAATTTATGGGTTTTGCCCCAGGAAGTACATCACTGGGTCACATTAAATGATCACATCATCCAGCACCAAGGCATGACCCCTCTGCAGGTCTGACCTCCAGCAATTCCAGGTATTGCCATGGGAAGGGGTCACAAGTCTCCAGCAGAAGCTGTGGGTTTGTCCCCGCTGTCAGCCCAGAGCTATTCATGATGGGACTCGTGTCAGACTGTGTTGGGCCATTCCAAGGGATTTAATTGGCACTTACAGGAACAATAACTTTCTGGTTTAAGCACATTTGGGGAGTTACCTTGCTGTCTTTGTCAGTAATAAACTGTTCTTGGCTAAGGTCATCTTTCATCTGCACAGTAAATAAAACTGTCAGTAAAGCTGAGTTTCTGTTTCTCATCAATCAAGTAATACAATAAAACTCAGAGCACAGTACTTAAACAACGATTTTTAGAGAAAAGGCAAACCTTAAGGAAGTTTTAGTATAATCATTTCCTCTCAGCTGATCAACATAACAGACAGTAATTTAGCTGGAGAAATGTGATATTAAAGCTTACAAGCCTGATAATCAGATTGCCTTTAGAGGCAAAGATCAAGCTGGCTTTCCAGGCCTCATCACAACCATTAATTAAATACTTACCATCTCTTCAGTTAACATCCAAAGAACTTTTAAGCAAAACCCCAGCAGTTTCAAGAAAAAACAACCCACTCTAGCTTATCTATTTAATTCCAGTTCTATTATGTAGGTACTCTTACTGCTATCAAGGAACATTTCTCATATTTGTAAGAAGGAATTCAACTGGAAGTATTAAAATATGTTCAACATGCTGCTTATTTTTATCCAGGGGAAGATAAATTATTATATGTATGCGAGCACTAAAAGCAGTTGCCAGAGAAAATAGGATTTATTCTCACTACACCTGCAATGTTTCAGCCACTACATGAAAATATTTCTCTTTCTGAAACAATTAGCCTAATTTGTAGTGAGCTTGCACAGACTTTCACAGTACTACTCCGCTGAAGATTATTATTTGCCTAAAATATGATGCTTACATTTTTCCAGTACATTAACAAATAGCATTGTTTGAGAGGGTGAGACCAGGGAGAAATATTACACCCCATACTCTGTGATTCTCCCAAACCCCAGATAATCCCACACCAGTCAAAACAAATGATTCAGCTTGCCAAAACAAGCAGTTACATTTCCCAATCTTCTGATAAGGTTTTACACAAATGCAGAAGCAATCTGGGCACAGTCTGGAATGAGGGCAGGGCAGATCTCTCCCAGCACATTCCACTTTTCAAACCCCAGCACGTCAGCAGAGCCTTCATAACACAAGATGCACACCTTGATCTCTGCAGGGCTTAGGAGGTTGTGGGGGTTTTGCTTACAGTTTTTAGACAGATGGAATAAAATCTCGATTTTTCTTATTATAATATAAAACATAGCTAACGGTGCGTGGAAAATGCTAGAAAAACCCTGCTGTCAGGTCCATCTCACCATATCTGTTGACATAATTTAAAATTTATTTTCATGGTGTGGAAAACGCAAAATTTTTTTAGGTTGTTTTTGTTTAATCTGCACTCCCAAGCAGCCAATGGATCTTCCATCAGTCCTGGCTGTCCTTTGGGGAGTTCAGCTGTCCCCCAGCCTCAGGGACATTTGTCCCACTGCCTTGCTCCCCATGTTGGAGCTCTGTGCCTGGGCAGCTGTGGGGGATGCACATTGACTTGGGGCATTGAGTTCTTCAACAAACCACCCTCCAAAGGAACTGCATTTAGTGGTAAATCCCAAACTCTTGTGCCTTGAGAGGTCCAGCGTGGTCACTGCCCTCTGCAGACCCAAGATCTTGAAATGGTGACTGACTCTCTGAACTCCAAGTTCATGAGGTTTTCAATTCCTTCACCTCCTGTTTCGCTGAGGAGAGAACAACTTGTCCTATTTCTTGTGAAAAAGAGTGCCAAAGATAGGAATATTTATAAGGAATTTGTATCTATCTATCCAAACCAAAACATTCAAAAATCATGACTCACAATCCCCTCCCAAATCATGGGATTAAATTAACATATCATGGGATTTTAAAAGATGCTGGTTTAAAAATTATGGAATACATAAACTCTGTTTGTCATGCATCACCCTAAAATATTTACACAGCCAGAAACTACAAATTTTTATCAACAGTTAAAAGAACCAGAAGCTCACCTAGGGAAAAAAAAATCATCACATATTCATAAGATTCCTGGAGGCTGGACCTTTAAAAATAGTCCAAGTGTTACAATTCATCACATGTAAATTTATGAGATTTGGCAACAATACAGTTGTCTCCAGGGATGTTGGAAAGAGGAGGAGTGCTCTTGGTTAACCTTTTTTTTTTTTTTTTTTTTTTTTTTTAATAGATACAACATGCTGAAAGTGCCCTACTAAGTATTTCCTAAATCAGCCCATCAATCAGTTTAGAGCACTATGGAAACACACAGCAGAGTGTGCTTATCAATGCCCAATCACTAAATATTTTTGGTATTTGTTAATCAAAACTCAATGCATTCTGGAAAAAGATCAAGTGGAAAATAAAATTACAATTTCTGAAAGCACATCCCATCCAAGCCTTTTGCCTAGAGCAATCAGAGGTGGGAAGCCAGATTTAATAAAAAAGTAGAGAACAAACCATTTTCAAGTGGTTGCTCACTTTTTTTGTTAAAGGCAAAGACAATTTCATGGGAAAAAAAAGTCCCCTTTACAGTACAATTTTCATTTTTACTGATTTTTGGTAACAGTGGGGTTTTTTCCCAAAATAAAAACTAATCTTTAATCAAGTTTATAAATCAAAAGATGATGGGGGAGAAGGGAAGATTACGGCCCTTCACATTTTTTCCTTAGTTTAAAAATTTGAAATATCACAACTATTCCTACCTGTCCCCGACACCTGCTGTTCCAGACGAGGTCACTGCTACTTCCCAGCCCAGCCTGCCCGAGTTCAGCCTCCCTTTTGCTTTTCGATCCCACGGTGCTGGCTGGCTGGTGATTACTTTGTGCCTTTTTACCACAGTTTACAAACTCCAGCCCTGACACAGGTGAGGTGACAGACACCCAGGTTGGTGGCATCAGTCACGGCGTGTGGCTCTGCTGCCAGGTACAGGCTGCACCTCAGCCCCTGCTGTCAGAAGCTCCTCGAGCAGGTAGCAGGTGCAGTGACTGGAGCTCATCTACAGTTTGTGCTTTTCTGTGTACCAGACTCCTACTCCTGCGGAATATTTACCATCCGAAACCAAAAATACT
Source organism: Brachypodius melanocephalos (assembly GCA_013398615.1). NCBI lineage: Eukaryota > Metazoa > Chordata > Aves > Passeriformes > Pycnonotidae > Brachypodius > Brachypodius melanocephalos. Next base: position 7,184,863 of record VZSR01000479.1, read on the forward strand.
GCCATAAGGTGTGAACGCCATCGAGTCTCTTTTGTTTAAGAGGAAACACAGTGAGCTGCTGGTGTTTTCCAACATGCAATAATTTTATAAACATTCACTAAGAGAGCAATTTCCACCACACCTACCATCCAATCCTTCTGGGATTGTGGCACTCAGACTCCTGCATTACCCAGATCTGCTCCACAGTGAGCACAAAGGCAATAAGAAGAAATCAGCAAAGCACAGGTCATTTCCAAAGCGGAGAAAAAAAATGGTTGAATGCTATTGCTTGCTTTCTTTTTAATCCAGCCTGAACAGTGAGAAATTTTTATTGTTCAGATGGCCCTAATTTCAGTGCCTCATCCCTGTGGCTCTCTGCTCCTTCCTTCCTATATTTGAAATCCCATTATACTGAAATAAGATAATACTAGGGTATGAGTGACAAATAACTCTGCAGTTTGGTACGCACATTTGGAACAAAAATGTAGCTATTTTGTTGTTTCCACTCAAATGACCCAGTTAATTTCAGTGTTAACATCAGCTGTCAAAACATCCACTTAGCAGATTTGCATCCCTTATTTATTCAGAAAAAAAAAGGTGCAATAACCAAGCAGTTATCAGAGAAACAGAAAACACTACACAGAATGGATATTTATGTTTAATTCTTGTTATTCCATCACTGTCTATCACATACTTAGTACATTATATTCCACACTTGGCAACACATAAATAAATCAAGAAAGTTTGTGTGCGTACTGGAGACACCATTTTCCTTCTGGGACTAATGCAGCCCAGTGAAGACAATGTCAATGAAGCCCATGTACCGTGTCAGCCTCGGTGTCCTGGTTGCAGACTTCCAACACAGCCTTTGCAAAGCCAGCACTGCCACCTGTCCCAGCAGCCACAGCCACGTCTGCAGTGCTGTGTCACCCACCATCCCCTTCCTCTGCTCCAGCCCAGGGCTCAGGGGGACACACGAATTTGTGTTGGCCATCTCTGGAGCCAGGGAAACTCTTCAAGGCAAAGACAGTGCCAGCATCCTGGAGATGGTTTGGGCTGCTACAATCTTTGCTGAGCCCATACAAACTCTTCAACTCGTTCCCTACTTTTCCCTCCTTGGGGAAGGAACACATTTCCACTTTGAAGGGCGAAAAAGCCAGAGGTGGCAGTTCACATTGGCTACGTGCCTTCAGCTACACTTTATCCCACCGCCTTACCTTTGTACACAGTATCCACATTCTCCATAGGAAGCTGCTTCCTGGCAGCTGCTCTGCGATAGACCACGTGTGTTCTGCCTCCTCCCTCTTCCTCTTCCTGGGCCCCCTTCTCCAGAGGTTCGATGAAGAACTCGTCCTTGTCCGTGCGAATCATGCCAGCCTGCAGCACAGGGCAGAGATTGAACGCTTGGCGTTACTGCACATACTGCAGGAGCTGAGAGTAAACAGTTACAATATGCTTAAGCACACTTTAGGGCTCTCTAGAGAGCAATTAGGATGCAGAGAGGAAACCAGGTGAATTCTTTATTAGAGCAAAACAAAGCATCATTTTCCCAACTCGACAAGAAAGGACAAAAGGTACAACTCTGAATCAAAAGGACTTCTCCTTGAGCCACGTGAGCCAAGTACAGGTCTAAGAATATGTCTAGGAAATCACCTTCTCGGTTAAAAAACAGCTACAATGGAAATTACTCTGACCTTAGCTATCCATCAGACCCAGACCACTCCAGTGTTTACTATTTCTGCTAAATAAAGGATCAGACCAGTGCCATAAGCTGGTTCTGATGTGCAGTTCAGTAGTCCAAAGTTGTAGAGTCAGCCTTTCTGTTCAGAAGCAAGATAGAAAAATACTGCATCTTACATTCAGGCAGCTACACTTTGTGATTATTTCCCCTGTGACACAAAGGGTTCAGCCAACAAAGTAATCTTTCAAGAATTAGCCACAACTAGTTTGAGTGTCAGTAGTGCATTGTTAAAAAAACCCCAACTTATTCAGATACCAGATACCCTGGTAAGAAAATAGAAATTTGCACTTCTACAAAGCACCTCAAAGGAACGTCATCCAAGCAATTGCCATTGTGTTCAGGGGAAACCCTCATAAAGACTGAAACTTTGAAAAAGAAAAGGACTTCCCATCATCTATATTCAGGTGAAACAACTTGGGCACCTGGATCACCTGGGCTTGTCTCCTCTTGCAGTCCTGCCCAACTGCAGGAGGTCACAGAAGCCAAGACCTGCTTGCAGAGATGGTTGGCTTGAATCAATTTTTTCTGCATGTTTGCACATCTGTGTTTGGGAACTTCAGCTAGTGAACTCTCAGCTTGAAGACAAAGTTTTTCTATTAACAGGAATGAAATTGCTCCAGATCCTTCAGGAGCTCCTTCATCACATCCTTTCCCACTCTCCCCAGAGATGATCCTGGAGACACTGCAGTTTCAAACTTGCACTGTGACACTCTCCATCTTGCTGTCTGAGCTTCTGCTAGCCTAAATCCCCTGTTCAGTGAAGCCTTACCACCAGCTTCCAGGGGAACCAGTTTGGCTCCTTTGAACCCAGTATCCTCACTTGAAACAAGTACATCTAAACACACTTATCATATTCCAGCACTAAAGTTCTCATACAGCACATATTTTTCTTCTACAAGCAGCAAACGACATTCCTACTGCTATAAATACAGTATGTTCACTGGTTGCCTCCTTGGAAAAATGTCAGGTTCATTTGTCATGTCTTAACTTACATTAGGCAAGATTTTCAGTCCCAGAATTCGTATATAAAATATATACAAAAACAGATTGGAAAAGAAGGATTAAAGAAGCAAAATTATATCAAAGCAATTTAAGTTGATGCCATCCTGCCTGTATAGAGGAAACTGAATTTGAAATCATGTCCTGTTTCTTCTTAACTAATTTAGATTCTACATCTGACACAGGAGAGGTGAGACAGGCTCAGCAGCTCAAGGAAGTCAAGACAACCAAGAAAATAAGCACTGAACCCAAAGAGACAGCAGCTGATCTTTTACTGTAAAGTGGAATACATTAAAAATTCAGACTTGACATTACTTTACTTTTATTCTAATTGCATTGCACACACACACTTCTCCTGGATATTAAATATTATACCCAGAAATTTGGAAATTTTTTTATGGTAAATGGACAACTAAACATCAAGGAGGAACAAGCACTTGCAAGTTCAACAGCACAGGGTACGATGCACATGCCATACATGCACCCAGGAGAAATACACTGAGAGCTTGACTGTCATATGAAAAATATGTGATTTTGATTTCTGCAAGTGAAAAAAACCACCATGGTTGTGCACGTGTCCCTATGTATTTTTGGATACATTCAGCCTAATATTAACTAAGCAGCTAATGCCAGACCTTAGTTTGGAATGTAGACCATAATTCAGGATACAGGGGGAAACGCTGCTGTACACTGTGTGCAGCAGGGAGTATTGATGAGAGTTTGGAGGAATTTAGATCTTCTAAGAAAATTAACAGAGAAGCAACTCCTGCAATCAGTAGTTGAACTGACTGGACAGAGGAACAACTGTTATAGGTGAATTTTTGCTTCCAGGGTATGGTGGCCTTTTGGAAATGAAAACAGTTGGTCAGAGTGAATTCTCCTCTCTGAGAAGATGAAGGAGACACCCTGGGACAGGCTGTAAGACTAAACAGAAAGACATATTTGAATGCTGGATCCCAAGACATAAAACAGTGCTTAAACACTGGCATTTTCTGCAGATCATTGTGTCTGGTATTTGCCCTTTTTTTGTGCAGGGTAATTCATGTGGCACTGGAAGCTGCCAAAGAGCAGGACAATATCAGGTGCTCTCATTCCACACTCTGCTTCCTGGATGGACATGACACCACTCTGGACATCCCCATAGATCCCCCTACTTCTGCAGAGGTGTAGAAAGGAAGGAATTTAACCTTCAAACACAGAATTATAGAATCTTCTGAGTTGGAAGGGCCCCCAAGGACCATCAAAGCCCAACTTCTTGCCCTGCATGGCTGAATATTCTTTTTCTCATTTCCATCTTGGGCTACACTGGAATTTCTCGTTTCTTTTAGTGCTGAGAAACACATCAATTATTTTTGATCAGAATTATTAGGAAAGAATGTGTGTTTGAACTGTAAAAGAATTTTATATATTGCATGTCCTACACAGTCTTTGATTAAGCCAACATATTGTCATGAAATAAAATAAAACAAGAAAGAATGGCTCTTTCAGACTTTAAGAAGAAAATTCATTTAGATGGCAGGGCAGAGTTCCTACAACAATCCACAGTTCAAGTCGTCTGTCTAATAATATAACCACAGCTATAAATGATTCATTAAGAAACATGTGGGGCTCCTGAAAGTCGCCACCACACACTTCCTTACTGCTTTGAGCAAGACATTTTACCTCTTTACTTCCATTTCTCCACCTCTGAACCAGCATAACAACAGTCTTGTAGGATAATTACAAGGCCTGATTTGGGGTTTTTTTGGTCAAATGCTTTGAACATGAAAAGCTCAAGATGAATCGCCTAATGCATTTTTTTTTTCTGATACTACTCAGAACACCCTCAAAAAGCCACCATGAAAGGGAGATTGCTTTTAGTCATCAACTCAACACCAGTGTTGTGCACAGCCAAGCAAGCAAACAAGACAGCAGGGGTTTGCCCACCTCCTCCACCTTCACCCTTCATCAGTCCTGTTCTTATCCACAGCTGACCACTGTCAGACAACCACCAGGTTTGTGATGACAACAAAGAGCATTAAAGCTCCTGCAATTTCCTGGAGAATGCCTCTGGATGACTAAAACGGAAATGCTGTATTGTTTGAGCACACCTGTGCCTTCCCTTCGACTGGAAGGGCTTCAGAAAATCCCTGGACTGTCATCATCTGGACGTTTACTCCACAAGATGTGAAAACAGATTTAAGCCTTTCAATTACCCATTCCCCCAAAAGTTCTGAGCAGAATCACAGCAGGTGTTTTCACAAAATAAGAGCTTAAAAGTACCTGCTATCTGTAGTGTTTTTCTATCCTATACTGCTCACCACCCATCCCAGGAATGTTGTACTTCCAGGCATTATGGATTAGCAGGGATCATCCCTGCACTACCACCCTGCAGCCACATACACTCTGTGCAATCCATAACCAGGCATGGAATTCTGCATCTCCATGGAGAGGAAGTCAAATTCTGGGAAAAAATGCTAAGCTCTTACCTCTTCCTCTCTTCTTCTGGGACTTTTAACTTGAAACTAAGCTGAATATGGGAATATTGATGATGGCAGCTGTGATCGTGTCTTGTGACTAATGAAAATATAAATTAATAGAAAAAGTGTTTGCCTTTAAAATGCACCAAATTGTAGCAAAAAGCCTACAATATCCCACTATTTCCCAAAGTGGGACATCCCCAGACCTTTCTTCCAAGGGCTTTTAGATCCCAGCTGCAAATTACTCAAGTCAAGCACTGCTTGGCACTCATTAATATGCATTAAAGACTAGAGCAGAAAACACTTAATCAAAAGGAAACGGCAGTTCAGAGAATCAAAACCTCTGCTAAGGTTAGCAAGGCAGTTATTTAGAAGCGAAACTCACACAGAAAAAGATTCACAAGGAAGACTGAGAGTGAATGTCCTGTCTAATTATGACACTAATTACACGATAAGCCACAAAGGAGTCCATTTGTGGATCACACAGAGTTGGGGTCTAGTGTTCCACTAATCTCTTTTGAGGGTCACAGGGCTCCTGTGCATCCCTGGACAACTCCTCCCAAGGCTTTCAAGGACCACAGGACCTACATATACTGGCAATGTCCACAGCCACATGGGCTTTCTGCCCAGGTTAATGACACTAATCCCATCCCACACGATGGAGATCTCCTCTCCAGCCCAGAAGACCTGCCAGAGCTTTGCCACCACACCACAGAGCTCAGCTCAACAGCAGGTTTCTTCTCCTGTCTCCTCAACATCCCCATCCCCTCCTGCATTTCTAAAGACATTCTTCAGAAGCCTGATTTGACAGAAAAACTGCCTGGCATATTTAGATCTACAGAAAACTCCAGGTTTTGGAGTGTTAGCTCCTGTGGATAATTAAATTTCTCTCTGGCTCTGCACTTGGTGAGCGACTTAATTGTCTCCTCATTGCATTCACATCACAGCTCCTTGTTCTGGGCTGTAATGAAGTAACGCATCCAGCGGCTGCTTCAGGACTCCAGAGCCTCAGCCCATCCTGCAGCCCCAAGTTTAATTAGTGTTCATTTTCTTCCTCATTAGTACAGATTTACAAAGTTTCTTATTGCCATATAAAGGCAGATTTACATCCCAATCTCCAAGCGTGTGATACAGATAGAAAGATAAAATTAAGTGCGAACAAAGCTGAAATTAATATTTTTAAAAATCCACGTAACTGGTTAATTACTTATATCAGTAACCTAGAAAAACAGTGGTTCAGAAACTCTTAGAAATAATATTTTTGTAAATAGAGAAAGATTTAATTTTTTTGAGTATTTGATTCTGAAGGAGGTAACTAGCCAAATTACATACCTGTGCATGAACTAATCCTAAATACAGTCTTGATATACAGGCTATTTTCTTGAGACAAAAGTGACACACGAACTATCTGATATTTACCCTCAGTGCCTGGGCTATGAGCTTGCACTCCCTGCAATGCCAGTGAACACTCCAGATGGGAAATGGCAATATGGGATTCTCCCAACAATCACTTCACAGGGAATCTGAGAAAGACTTGCATCTAAACATGGAGGTGCCAAAATTAATCTGTAGATGACTTGAAAGGAATTTTTTTTTTCAGGACAAGATATTGGACAAGGTCTTATTCCATGTTTATATTAACATGCTTTTATTCAAATACACAACTGCTCTACATTTGACCAAAGTGGCACTAGCATAGCAGAGAATTTGCAAGCAAATCCTACATGTTACTTTCATGATCCTTCACAAGGTCTTAGATCCACAGGAACATGCTATTTCCAGATGACAACAGATGTGTTCTCCCAACACAAAAGCCAAGTACAGAAATACTCTTTGCTCAATTACAATGGAATGGACCTGATGCACCAGGAGCTCCAGTGACTGGAGCAAGTTCACCCAGGAAGTCTGTGGCAGAGCCATGGACATGAAGGTCTATGGACCTTCCAAACTCATCCCTGCCCGTGGGATCTCTCAACATTTTCCCTTGTGCAAAGTGTTCATTCCCAATCACACAGTACATCGATTCAGGAACAGATGAGTTTGGAATTTTACTTCAGTTTAATTCATGTAGATAACAATTCCAGAAAAACCCTTCAAAACCTTCTGATGTCATATTTGCATTTGATTATTTGAGAACATGCCTCCAACTACTGAAACATTGCAGAGGAAGAATTGTGCAGTGCTGCAAATTCATCTTCCTTTACAGTGAAAGGAGGTACTGAAGGAATTGGGCAAATATTTGGAACATACTGGCACTTAGTGTGCTGCATCCTGCTGCTGCCCTCAATCTACACTGATCTATTCAGGCCCAGACTGGATGGGGAAGAAAGTTCCCAACTGATCATATATCTATTTTTGTTACTGTTAGTATTTTTCAGCTTTCTTTTCAAGTTGGTTTGCAGTAGAGTCAAGATATTTTCACATACCCTCAAAAAAAAGCAAGTGGGCAAATAATTATGAATACACATAAGAATTACACAGCCAGACTGACAGAGAGGCAGAGCCTTCCGGGTCACCCTGTGGAAGCTGTGTGTCCCTTAGGGCCTCCATTTATCCTCTGCATGGGGGTAAGGTCAGATTTTTACTGCGCTTTGAGATCTACTAATGAATAGCACCATACAGGAAGTATTGCTACGAAGAGCACTTTCATGACAGGCTGCTTGCTCCAGTCCTTCTTGCTCAAGTGAGGATGGGTATCCATCCATTCATGCATCTACAGACTTCCACTGCTACCAAAAATAAAATTTTGTCCCCAGAGCCCAGCTTAGTCACAACACAATTGCAGGTGTGATTGATAACAGCAGGGGGACAAGTCTGAGCCAATATAACCTGAAGTTAAGAGAGCTGCATTAGTTTATAGCAGATGGGAACCTGGACCCAAATCTTGCAGTTTTATGGTATAATTCACTTTAGAAACTCAAAAGGGTTTTCTGTGGTTTTTAAGAGACACAATAGTGAGACAGACTGTGTCTCATTCTCAGCGAACCATCGAGAAAACAGACACAAAATAAGTGATTTCACAAGGCAATGCCAGCAGATTTCAAGGCAAGGGTCCTGGCCAAAGGGCCTGGCTTTCACCAGCGAGCAATGCTAAAAACATTGCTTTCAACTTCTCTGCCTTTACAAGAAAATTACCAAATTCTCACCTCTGTCACTCAGAGCCTGCCCAGGGCTGGCAGCAGCAGCAGACAAGGGCACAACCCCAAGCACTTCCCTCCAGTAAATCTCCTGCCTCTGTCCCCCACAGCCTGCCCTGTCCTAGCAGCCACTCACCTATGAATCCTCAGAGATCCCAAGAGAGAAATCTCATTTTCAACAAGTTTAGGTAATATACAAAGCCAGAACTTTCTGTATTTGCCGCAGATACTCCTTTTGCAGGGCACAGCCTACAAAAGTACAAAGAGGCTCTGAAGCAGGCAAATTCAGAGCAGATCTGCCTGCAGCTGCTGTACAGGGAATAGCCTGGCACCTTTGCCAGGTTGGCTTCCACCTTTGGATATCTCCACCACCACCAGTAGAAACCTCAGCTCCAATGAGCCCAGCTGCCAAAGTGTTACAACTGTGTAGATTTTCAGGGAGAAGCAGTTTCTCTAGCTAAAATAATACATAAGCAAGAACATTTTGGAAATTCTCTAGGCTTGATGCCCACAGGTATGTGTAATTCCAAGTGGGAAAGAGGTGAGTTATTAAATAGCTGTTAAGAATGAAAATGATAAATGTGGCAGATCTTGCAGACTCAGGGGATTGTAAACTTGATTGCTGCTGTTGCAAGAGGGGAATAGTAATTGTAGTGCCCTGAAACAGAGTTTCTCAACTTTAATCTTTCAGGGAGGAAAAGCATGAATATCAAGTCCATGAATTTGCTAACAGCAAGATCCAAAAAGATTAACCTTCCAAATTTTGACACACAGAACCATTTGAAATAAAGCATTTCTGAGGACACTTTGACAAAAGACATAGTTGAGTCCTACCCTCAGCAATAAAACTTAATTGACATTCTGCAAGAAAACAAAACAAGTCTAACTGTTCTGTTGGACTCTTCAGCTCAAACCCTCACAAAATGGGACAATTGCCACACAAGTTTTTTTTTCACAAATACATTTGCTTAAGGCACAAATCATCACCCACTTAAGTCAACGGGTGTCACATTCATAAATCTCAAGGCCAGGATTTATAAATGGATTTGTAAATACTAAACCAGTTTAGTCTGATATTCTATATAATACAGGCCAAAGACCTTTTTACCAAAGCACCACTGCAGCCTCCCAAAAACTGTCTGCAGCAGAGCTGGAATAGATTCACTAATGGGCAGGAAACAGAGTCCAGGTCTTTGCTATGGTAAACAAGATAAAAAGATCCAGATCACAGAAAACTGCAGAAACAGGTTTACTACATTAAAGAAAAAAAAAAGTTTAATATATTAAATTCATCTGAGTGGAAACTCAGCATTTAAAGTAATTTCAAATTATCTTATAAAAGCCCTGACTCTTCTCTTAGGAAGATATTCTGCAGCAGCATTTCACATTCCAGAGGAGCATGTGAACAACAGAGCACAAGCTGCAGGGCAGCAGGAGCCAGCCCTGGCCCAGGCCATTCCCACCTCCTGCTGCTCCCAGTGCCACCCAACCCCACAGCAGCCCCAGTGCCCACACAGCCACAGCGTGGGCAGGTTCAGGGAGCTCACCCCAAAATCCTCACCCCAGGAAGCCGTGCCCCTTGGCAGAACCCAGTGCCCCTGGTCTGCAGCCTCTGACATTTGCTGCCACAAGGAAAGCAAGCCCCCAGCAGGCAAAAACTGCCACCTGGGAGAGAGCATCTTATCTCACACACATTTCTTACTGTTCTATGCAACAGCTCAAAACCCAAAGCCAGCCACAAGTCTGCATTCATGGCTTGGAAATCAGACAGGGTCCTTCTCTGACAAATGGCAGCTTTACTCTAACAGGATGCCCATAAGGGTGCAGGAAAACAAAAGTAACAAAAGGTTGCTGCAGCTGAGGCTTGTTTTTCTTTTCACATCCTATATCCAGGCTTATTTTAACCTTCTTTCTCTTACCCTGTATTGGAGGGTTTTTCAAATGAGAGCATGAAAACCTAATGAGAGATGAGCTTTCAATTTTATACTGCACTCAGTTGTAGACTCCCAGTACAAGATGTCAACAAAGTGCAAGCTACAGTACAAAAACTAAAATAATTAATCCCTGGAGGAACAGGCTTATTAAGAAGGATTAAATCAAAGAATTAATGTGCACTATTTGTCTATGTGACAAAGACGAAGGGAGGCATATGATAACTCTCCAAGATCTGAAAGGATAGAAAGAATAAGAATTGCTGATGAGAAAAGCTTGGACATACCAGAAAACAGACAAAAAAAAGAAACTCTGACAGGAAATTTTAGCCTGCAATATTATAGGCAGCCTTATTCAAAACCAGCTCAAAACTTTTGCTTAAAAATCTTTAAAAACCTTATTGTTTACACTGCACTAGTACCTACAGTTCAAGGACCAAGGTTTAGGCATCATGCAATAACAAAGACATTTTAGCAGACTCCTGCAGAGGAAAAAATAAAGAACACCAGCTTAGTCCAGGGAGCTCAGCAGTAACTGGTGCTCTCTGTCCTTCAAAAAGCAAAATCAAACATCAGCTGAGTTCAGGCACCAAAGACAATCACCTGCCACTGGCTGGTTTTGAAGACAAGATAAGGCATCACATGGACATCTAGTCAAACACAGTGTAGCTCACGTGATTTTCCTTCCCTCTTTTTGATCACCTCCTTTTTTCATGGTTTTTGCTGTTTGTGTTTTTCCAGATCCTCTCTCCTCTCCTCTCTTCAAGGCTGCAGCTACTAACAAAACAATTTAATATTGTGTGAATTGAAGAATAAGAATGTTCCCTCTGTTGCTTAGACTATGGCTCCAGTAACCATAAACTTTTCACCATACTCCTAGAAGAACAAAAGGTCTTAAATATCACACCCAAAACTCTAAAGGACAAAATCATAGTTAGATAATAATGGTAGAAAGCTGAAAAAATAGCAAGTGTTGCAGTAGAAGGTAGGCTGGTATAACGTTTTATTTTGGAAAAGCACCTATACTCCTAGGCAAAAGTTAAAAGAATAGTGTCTCTTTTCCTAAAATAAACAGAAATTAATATCCAGCAGCACTCAGATAGTTGGCAGTTGGACACAACATACATTGACTCAAATGGAGCCTGTAAAGGAATACAAGAGAGTATGGAAAATAAAGGCAAAGCAAGAAGCATAAGTCAGCCTGTAAATCTTTCAGAACTACTAGAAATCAAATTACACACCATATGTCAGTGGGCTAATGTATTCACACCAGTAGAGCTGGGTTAGCACCACCACACATTCTGGAAAGTTTACAACTGGTGTGTGTTTATTTGGACAATACTATTACTACAGAAGATATTAAGCAAGTTCTTCACAAGGTGGGGTGGTTCCCACAATTTACATGTCTACTATTAAGTGATGTGGCTTTCTTACTTAAAGTTGCCTTTAAAATCTCATGGGATTGTTTCACAATGAAACAGACATTATTAATTTAGATTACTAGGCAGAGAAAAAAACCAAATATTTGTAGTTCCTGAGCCAGCAACAATGCTTAATAACTTCCCAAAGTCAGTTGTCCAAGTACAGTTACAAGGACTACAAGGTGGGAATGTGGCTCAGAGGAAATATTCTAGTAAAGGTGCCAGTTTTCTACCTCTACAAATCCAAAAATCATTAGTTTTCCAAAGAAATTATCAGATAATCTGTATCTACTCCCCCATTCACTCTAAAGTCAATTATTGCAATTGTGTCTGAGTCCTATCTAGAGAATGATCAAGTATCCAGCACAGACAAAACAGCTGAGGGTCCCCAGCAGTGACATGGGGGCATCCAGGGCCTGACAGAAACACCAGAAGACAGAGATTCTCATCCAGAAGACAGAGATTCCAACCAACTCATGCTTATCCCAGACCAGACAGGTGGTGAGCTGTGGCCATGTGACCAGTGAATCACTGAGCTTCACAACAAATTTCCAAATGTTTTGGAAAAATTACAAAGGAGGTCAACATAACCCTCACACTTCCACTTTGAATTTGCTGCTAGATACACAGTTTAGAGATAGCAGTATCAGGAGCCCAAGAGACAGAACTCAGGAAGATCAAAGAATGAATGCACAGGAACCTGTCAAATGGAAGATAACAGTGACAAAAAACTAAACTGCTTTGTTAGAAACATTTAACCAACCCACACATCATACCAAGTCCTAAATTAGCTACTTCCAACTCAGGTGAGGGATGGACAACTATTGCAACAAGTTCAATAAATATTTCCTTTCACTTCACTCTACAAACTCACTCAGCACTAAAACAGAAAAAAAAAGTATGTTTAAATACAGGATTAAAAAAGACAAGACAGATGGCATAGTTTTGTTGTTACACAAGTCAGTCCTATAGCTGCACTGAAAACACTGGATGCAGGATGCCTGGAAATACAACCAAACTGAAAAGTTTCCAAATATGTTGAATGGGAATGACCAGGAACTCAAACCTATCCTCATTTCAGCAGGAAGACTGAAAACGTTAAATATTTGTTTTAACATGAATGAGAGAAATACAACTAATGGTGTGATAAGGACTATCTGAAAGTCATCCCTTCATTTCACAATAAAGAGAGTATCAATTAGATTAAACATTCTTTCCCTTGCCTCCTTCTGCCTAAAACAAATCACAGAGTAACTCTACAGTTTTTATTCTCCAGCTGACATTTTATAGCAAATTAAAGACCCTTAATACAAACAGTGAGGAGCCTCAGAAGCTCCTGGGCGCCCCAGAAGGAACAGAAGCAGGTCTGGACTTCTTGGTTTTGGACTCCTGCCAGACCAAAAGACTTTATTAAATGAAAATGCCCAGAGGATCCTGACGAGAAAATCTCTTTTCGTTTATTTGTTTAACTAGTGATATCGCTTCATATTTATGGGCTCAGTTTGTGGTAGTAGCTTTTTGTTTTCACAAGTCAGTGCTCCAGATGACCCAGGCTTCACAGGACTTACACCTCCTGTGACAGTTTTACAACCTGCTGTAGCTGCCCCACACAACACGGCCAAAGCCAAGCTGCTCTTTTGGTAACACTGTCAGGTTTCCAGCTTTCCTTCAACAGGTTTCAAATTCTATTTAGGTCCCTCATCTCTATGGTAACTGCCAACTCCACGGAGCCTCACAGCACCATGCTGGAGGAAAGCAATCCCCCATTCCCCACCGGGGAAAAGAGAGGAGGCTAAACTGGATGACTTGTCCAAGAACATGTAGGAACTCTGTGGCAGAGGTGGGAAACCAAATGTCCTGAAGCCCAAGTCCAGAGCATGATCCACAAGGTGCCCTTTTCCCTCCTACCAGCAAAATCTCTCACTCCAGGTGGGTCTCAGTATCAGAGTCAGTTCCAACCAGACCATGGCTATTGTTTAAAAAGCAGGACAGGTGTGGGATAACTCATTACCTGCTGTTCCTGTTCTACTCTGCTGCAAGGAGTTGGTCAACAAATGACCCTCTCTGCCAACTGTTCACCACCACCATGGCCACCAGCCCTGTCTGGCCATGGCACTGCAACTTCACACAATTAGACTTTCATGGGATTCATCTGAACTATGGGGAAGCAGGAATTCCACAAAACTATAAAGGTTGTTTTAAAAAGTTTTCCAGATTTTATCATTTTTCACACAGTCTGCAGTTCTCCTTCCTGGCTTTTGTAAAATGACACACAGCTGTGCTTTGGATCTCAGCTGTGACTTCTGGCAGCAGGCAGAGAAGGCTCAATGCTAGGTTGGTGTAGCCAGTGTCACCCTGGGGCTTCTCATCAGCCAGGAGGGACCAGACCCCCTCACTGGTGTGGTAGGGTGAGGTTCTTGCCGTGTCACAGCATCTCTGAGCTGTGAAATTCCCTCTGGATCTGCTCTCCTGAGTAGAATCACTGAGAAAAAATTACCACATGTACGAAAGGCAGTGAGGAAGATACAAGATGAAAAATTCAATTAATGTTGTGTTTTCCTGCCCTGAGCACAGTTTTCTTTCTCGTGTTTGTTCCTTCAAGTGTTTAGTTTGTTGTATTTAGTCTGTTTTGGTATTATCCAGGCTCCTACCAATTCTCAGCATCTTATTTTCACATCCGTCTTTTCCACAAATCCTGAACATATTCTCTGCCTTTTCCAAGGAGCTCGGTGGGTTTTGTGTCTCTGCAGATCAGACAGCACAACACTCAGATTTGCTTTAGTAACTGGACAAATGCAATTGCTTTGTTCTGCTCTGCTCACTGCTGCTTGGTGAGCTGCACCTCTGCAAGCCAAGGTCAGGGATGCTGTGGCCATCAGCTGGCAGTGGGCAGGACCAGGCACTGTGCAGATCCCCTGGACCCAAACTGGCCTGTGGGCAGCATGGATGGGCACAGACGTGACATCTTCCAGCTGGCAGCACAAGGATCAAATACCAATAGGCACCTTCCTCCCAGCTCCTCAAGAATAAGAAACCTTGGGAAAGCATTGAAGTGCAAGGGCAGGTAGGGAGAACTAGAAGAACAAAAGAACAAGATATGCTGATGCTCCCAGAAGAGCCTGAGGATAAGTACTGTCATTTTTAACCATATTTCAACTTCTTAAGCAGCCTCCCATCAGTCAGCATGACAGTTTGTGGAAGGAACCTGTTCCATCTTGGAAAGCCAGAGGCCATGTAGCCTCATGACAGCAGACTGGGATCACAGAGCTTCTGAACAGAGCCAAGCAGTGACAATTAACCCCTGGCCTGCCAAGCACTCTGTTGGCAGACACATGGAGCAAGCCATGTCTGAAAGTTTTGCCTGGTAATGGATGAAACAATGTTTGAATACCCTGCTGTGGCCAGGTCACATCATGCTTACAGACAGGACGCACTCCTTCCTCAGGTGGGCTCTCATGTGCACAAAGGGCCCACAGTGGCAATTCCAGGTTAGTGGTCCAGATTTCCTCTGGGCACAACTGCCTCAAAAGAAACAAGATGATTCCAACTGATCACATCAGCAACCAGAGGTGTTTTTGAAGGAGCCTTTTCTCCTCCTCCACAAGCTCACCATCCTATTTCAGAGTGACCACAGGGAAATATTTCAGGCCACTTCAATTCAGTGAGAAATTTTCAGATACACATTTTTGTTTTCCATTTGGGCTAATACTCATTAAAAACATGATAAATTGCCATGGAGAGAGAGATGTCATTTTTCAACCCATGGAGATAATCCTAGAGGAGAAAGAGAGGAAGTGTAAGGAAGTAATGAGCTCTGAGTTCTTGCTTTGGAAAAAAAAAAAAACAACAAAAAAAAAAACCAAAAAAACCACCCACAACTGTGTAGAAGAAAGGAATTAATAAAATACCTGTGTGTTCCCAGAGCTTAGACTCCTCCTGGATTTACATTGGACTTGTGATCCTCAAAGCATTACATCTGGGATGTCTTTGCTTTATCAGCCAGTATTATTAGAGATGAAACTTCAAATGTATTAACACATCCTTAGTTATAAACACATCACTATCTTCATGGGAACCAAGTGATTTTAGCACGAACCAATTTTTTCATCCACTCACCAACCCCTGCATTCATTCATTCACAAGTGTGTTGTATTTGCAAGTGGTCATTAAAGGTAGTGACACTTAATAGCTCTGACAGAAACAGTCTTTGAGCTCTACTTCCTACCTTGGGCAAAGAGGAAGTAGAAATGAGAGCAGAGTAGTAAAAACCAACATTTTTCTACAAGATTTTAAGGTTTCTCTTATAGAGTTTATGCTGATTTTTTTAATAGATTATTTGAACAAAAGAAAAAAAAGTCATTTTATTTCAGTCTCAGAGGAACTAAAAACTACTTATTTTTTATTTGACTCTTTCCAAGACTCTTTATGTATCCCTTAAGAGTGAACAAAAGTTTGCTTCTTTCCACATCTTGTAGAGATTTTTTTTTAAATTAGCATAATGCTTTGAAATTAATTGCATTTTGAAAGAAGAACAACTTCAGCTTTCTTGCAAGCAGCTAGTGTAACACATGATTATGCAAACCACAACTAATATTTTGGAGCCAAAAATACAGCTCAGCAGAGAGATGTATAAATACTGGCCAAACCTTGGAAAGTTTGAGTTACAGAAGTAGATAACAGAGCTCTCCTTTCAGCAGCTATTCAAATTTCTTTCCTTTTTAACTTCCTTGGAAAGAAATCAATTAAAAACCAAACATTAATACAACTTCCTCACCATTTTTTATTGCTTCTATCTCATGGGGTAAACTAAATCACACCTTAAAAATTCTCCTTAACATCTCCTTTCAAAAACCAGTGTCCCTCACTATGGCCAGAGCTCTCTGTGCTCAACTCCAATAAAATCAAAACCTCAAAAACTACAAAATTCAGGTAGCAGAAACTGGGCCTTGGAACTCTGTTCTTCTCCAATACTTGCACATGACTCTGCAGCAAGCAAGACACTAATCTAAAATGTCAAATCTAAACAGGTTATGTTCTTCTTGTCTATTATTAACCAAGAATCTTCTGTACAGATTTCAGTATATGTTTACTCTGTGAAAACCTTCACAGTACAATCTACAGCTAAGAGCAATAGTAGACACCTACAGGACCAGAGAAAAAGAAGGAAGAATTCTATAAAGCAAATGAACAAAAGCTAAATAGATCCTATGATATTGCTCTGACTCTGTGGAAAAGGGAGAACAAATATTGAACATGCAGTATTACCATTTATTTCAGCTGAAGTCACTCAGGAGTAAAGAGGCATTGTGTAAATATACAACTCACAAATTGCTGATGATCAAACCAGAGCCCTGCACACAAGGATTAGGTACAAAAAACAAACCAGGAGTGGGGCAAACACCAGCTAATAAGAAAGAATTACAATCTGCCAATACACAGCAGCTGGAGAGCTGGGGCGTGCCCAAGCCGAGTGCAGTTTACACATGAAATCACAGAATTATCTAGGTTGGAAAATACCTTTAAGATCATCGAGTCCAACCATAAAACACAGGATCCAAAGCACACAGCCCCAAGGGCTGACTCCATATGGGAGGCACATGTCAGGCTGAGGGCATAAAACCATGCAAGAAATGATGAAAAAGCAACACAGGTTACAACAGATTGCCAGAGTTATCAATTCAAATGCGACGAACGATCCCTGTGGGCAATACCGTTTCAAGAAGTGTCTACCTGGCAGGGGAGCAGCTGACTCCAGGAGCGTGGGCGGCCAGCCTGTGCTTTCCTGAAGTTGAACTTTCGAGACTCCTCCAGCAACAGACAGTTGGGAAAAAAATTACACACCTATCTTCAAGTTCTAACAGGATTTTAAATTGCATTTATAATAACAACTTGATCACCAAGACAGACTGGAAAGGGAGGCAGCAAAACAGGGGGTTTGACAAGGTCAAACCCAGCCCAGCACAGTGTAATAAAGTGCAGCCTGAGCCACAGCAGCCAGCAAATCTGGCACAGGGAATACACAGCATCTTGTCAAATAAGCAGCAGTGTACATGTCTAATGCCTTTAATTTTGTATATTGGAATGCAGTGCATTAATAAAGCCTGTCATAATGGGCACAATAAAGTTCGAAGCAATTTCTGCACATCAGTGTTACATTAGCTCCCAGTTTAGAAAAAGTGTAAAGATACATAGTTTTCATTAGCTGACAAGATTTGGAAAAATTATGGAGAAGATAGTTGCAGGGAACTAGTTCTTGCTACTGTACACCTGAGTCCATGTTTTTAAAACAAATAGAAATAAAAAATAAGAATAAGAATTTAAAAAAAAAAAAAGAACCCACAAACCAGTCTACTTACAGACGATTTTATACTCTCTGAGCCTGACATGGACTTGTTCTGACCCATTATTAGGAGCAGAATAACACACAAAAAGTCAGAGCTCTTCTTTATTCTTCAAGCTTAGCCCTGAAGAAGTCAAAACTAGAATCTGATAATATTGCCATGATGGAGACAGCCTTTGTATAAGTTACTCCAAAAATCAGAAGTTCCATTTCAAAGTATGTAGGAGACAGAAAGAAATCGGACAGTCTATTTTTAATAATGCAATTGCTTCATCTGTCTTATAATGAAATAATTTTTTGGCAGAACAGCTGGCTGAAACATGAAATTCTGCCAAATATTACAATATTCCCATAAACTTATGAATCAGAATACTCTGTAATTTTAGTCAATTCTTTCAACAAAGCAAAACTTAGCAAGTTATCATAATCTAATAAAAAAAATAGAAAAATAAATCCTGGAATTTCTGTGTCCAGTGTAACACACGAGCTTCTAAACGTCACCTGCTCACAACAAAACTCTTGTAAATGAGTTCCAAAGTAAGGATTACTGAGAGAAATTATTTGGTGCATAATTTTAATTAACAACTAAATTCAAGTAAGCCGTGCTTTATTCCTAGGCAATTCAAAATAGAAAGGGGTGACATTCATAAAATAAATTACTCTTTATGAATTATTCACCCAGTTCTAATATCTTTTTCAGACTTTCCAATCTGTTCACTAAACCCTACTGTGAAAAGCTCAATACCATATTCATTAAAATAAACTTAAATGAACTCTGAAGGAAAGCACACAGGGATTGGTCATTACAACCAACAGTTCTGCATCTGAAAATCCTGTTTTACACAACTGCAGAATGTGTTCTCTTACCTGCAGTTTGAAAGACACATCAACACCTGGATTACAAGCGCTATGCTTAAAAAGAAACTAAAGACATCTGGGCATGACCTACTGACCTACTTCCTAGACAATCATGGGCAGACTTAGAAGATGTTGCCTCTCTCCTGATAGTGGCTGGATGTCATAAAACCCAGGATGAAGCCCCAGTCACAGACGTGGTTCCTCACCATGTGAAAGAACATGCTTAAGGTAAGGTGAGTCATGGGCTAAGAGAGTAAACTTTCCACATCCTGACCTTCCCCTTGCACTAAATCATCACTTGGGTCTGTCCGAGAGCAGGAGAGGGGTAGAGGCTCCTGAAACAGCAGCTGTCTTGGTCCACACTGCCAGGATGCAATCACAGACCCTTTAGTGACTCATGACCTCAGATCCTACAAGAGGCACACAAACTAAACACACTCATTGACCTTTGCTGGGGAGGGCAGTGCAGTGATGAATGGAGAGGAACTGGAGCTGCTGCTATCCGTGTTACTCACCATGGAGAGTTCACTTCTCCCATATTAGTAAATACAAAAATATGCAGTTTTATCATCAGCCAAATGGCCAGGCTGTGGTCCACAGAGGATAATCTGGCAGTCATTGCTGCAAGGTTTCTCCATTTCGTCTGCTATTACGTTAAATAAGATGTCTCAGATCTCCCTCATAACAGTCATCTGGTGTGTTATCGCTCATGTATATTAGGAGGGCAGTTTTCCTGAAACCTGATGTATCATTGCAACCAGCATATGTCAGGGAATTGCAAATCAGCACATTACAGAGCACTGCTGTAGTCCCAGCCCTGAAAACAAAATGCAGCACCACACCAGAGGGCAGGACCATGCATCAACAGAGAGGCCCCAGCTCTGCTGAGAAGCTGAGCACATGCTGCTCTGGGCATGTGGGGATCCCAAACGGCAGGCAGCACTGAAGGAAGGAGATTCACAATGCAAATCTAATATTTACAGTCTTTCCCATAATTTTAGCCAGATTATCAATGGTTTGTCGGCAGTTCAAGTAAATATGGAAGTATGCAAAAGCAGGAAAAGAAACACAATTCTTCATGACAGAACAACAAAGAGGAGCAGCCAGGACAGGTAGTGATGCACCTCAGAGCAACTCCTGTCCCTCCAGGTTACTGTGACACAGGGGATGGAGACACAGGACAGCAGAGGTAGGATGGCTCTTTGAAAGTCTGTAAACAGCATCCCCATTCCCTTTCTAAGAAATTTGTCAGCATTAAATAAACTCTGTTCTCAAATCCTCTGCTCTCATTTGCAGTGTCTGAGTTCTCTACAAGTCAGTGTAGGTTACAATGAAGTTGTTGCTTCTCATTTTTGAAGGAAAATCTAAATCTTACATAGATACTTCTGAGCAAATTTAGGGCTTGGGAGGGTGAGGGAAAAGTGTTCTTTTCAGAGAGGAAATGGACTAAAAACTTCCAACTAACCCTAACAGATCTACAGCTGTGTTCCCTCTGCTACATCACCACCCTGACCCTATGCAGCCACAGCCTCCTCTTTGCATCCAAGAAACATGACTAACATGCTGGAGGAGTAATCTGATAACTCAAAATGCTGGACAGTGACCTTTCATGTCTACTCTGAGCCAGCCTAAAACCCCAGAAAACATTTTCCTTGGAGTGTCAGATGACCTACAGATGAAAAACACTTAAGATAAATCCTCGCTTTGCTGTGAGCAGGAAGGAAGATGGAATGGGATCCACAGCTTTAAACATCAAAGGGAAGAAAGACAAGAGAAAGATATGGCAAAGGCAGGATGGGAGAGAAAGCAGAACCTGCAGTAAATGGCATAAAGGTCCAACAGAAAAGGATGGAGAGGCAAGGAGGAGAACGAGGTTTCAACTGAAATGTCACAAGGGGTTTGTTAAGCAGCTGCCACCAGTGAATTTTTAGAAATGAGAAATTTATATCACAGGAAATATAAGGTGATGAAAACTGATCATGCCAAGAACGTAAATTGAAGTTTCTTTCTCACCACATACATACCTGGAATTATTTCTTATTAATCTTACGTCTTTAAAGGAGAGAGAACCAAGGTCAGCTCACTGTTGTCAGAGATCACTGCCTGGCACAACAATACAACTACTCCATCAAGAATGACCCAAACAATGGAACACTCATGTGCAGTTCAACAGCTGCACATTGCTTTAAAGATGAACAGAAACAGACAAAATACTTTTTGTGCTATTTTAATATCTACATATTTAAACATATCTAGAAGGTAAAGGAAATCGAATTCCAGAGTGCTAGCAGACTGCCAAAACCAAAAGAAAAACCCCATGGTGTTGCTGTTGGCTCCAAAGAAAATGGTTTGTCTCTTCTTCCATGAACTTTAAAAGTTAGTGATAGAAAGCAAAAGGAGGAGAGAAAAACATAGATCTAAAAAGAAGAAAACTACCATGCAAATGGAAACCACATACTGAGTCCCATATGTATATCACATACTTCTGCTCATGGTATGCATCAGCTCTGTAATCCAAAATTTCAGGTCAATACTCTCCATTGTCACTGTTCTCTCTCTAACACACACCTGCTCCTGGGCATTAACACACTCTGTGGCTTATTTTTGTTTGTATAGAGATAAAGAGAAAGACCATGTCTAAGTAACACTCAACTTACATCATTATTAGAAAACGAGTTTCTGTGGGGAGCTTCACAGATCAAAGTTCTGATCTCCTCTCTGGCAGTGAGTTTTGCACTACCTGAAGGAGCAGGTGGGGAAGGCTTTGAACCCAAAGGAGCCTCTCACTTGTGATCAAGGAGGAGAGAGGTAAGGGGCTGAGGTGACCCCATTCTCAGCCACATCTGTGCCAGCACATTTTGTAAACCGGATAATTTAGAAAGAGGACACTCCACTCCACCACATAGACGTTGTTGCAACTAATTTAAAAACAGGATTGTGGGCACCAACCAGGAAAGCAGATCTCAAAATATATGAAAGGGGAAAATGTGGGTGATGAGATCTGCATCTGAGACATGTTTAAGGTGCTTGAAGGAGTTTGGAAAGAAATCCTAGCTTTGCAGGCTTCCTACTGCATAAAGAGGCATCATACTCCGAAGCCAGAAAGATGAGTAGAAAAAGCAGAAACGAATGAATCAACCAATTCCACAAAGTTGATGCACATAAATTAAAGCTCACTAAGTGCTGGGGATTATGCTCATCTGAAAGAGGAATCTGTTTGTCATAACTTAATCCTACCCAGACGAACATTCAGCAACTACATTAAATTCACTGCCAGACAAGACCATTCTGGCAGAGGCTTGAGATGCTCTAGCTAAATCCCAGTAAGTTCACAGTTTTAGGGAGTTTTGACCAAATTTTTATGTTCTTCAAATAAACCATCCTCAAGCATTGTTAAAGAAATCTTAAGGCTATTACACCAAATAAATGTCATTGTATTTCAGGGGGAAAAAAGCAACCACTCAACTTCAGAGTGGGATGACTTTACACCTGCTATTAATCTTCATGTACCTGTGGCTGGGACCTTTGGCTCTGGCCATTTTCAAGGCAGATTAATGAGAAAACAGATGGTAACTGATATGATAAAATACTTATTCCTGACAGGCAGAAACAATGCAATCACATTTACATCCAGTGCAACCTCATTCCTCCTGCCCTCCTCAGAAGGGCAGTACAACCATGGCTTCTGCTCCACAGCTGTATTTCCTCAAGGAAGAAAAGAAGGATCAAGAATGTGAACATGGAGAATTCCTGTTGGTAGAGAGGCAATAAAAACAATATTGTACAGTCTGTGAATTCAGAGTGATAATCTAAGTTTTTGCCACCACTTTTCCTCTTCTTGCACCACCAAAATCAAAAGAACCTGCAACAAGTTATAAATTGGCCTTTATAAAAACAGGATTTGCTGTCTTTAAATGCACAGAGCTCTGCCATCCTGCAATGCATGAATTCTGCAGCCTTTGCACTTTAAGGGACATTAATTCAAATGAATACAGTAGCAGACCACTGCCATATATTACACTCTGTTTTTACAGATGTACGTAGTTTTCCAATTGGAAGACAAAATAATGCAAACCTTGGCAGGGGAATTAGGCATGCAGGCAGAGTCAAAGTACAGGTATGAAATACAAAGCAGGACTGGCATGCTGACAGAACATTGCTATTCTCTAGGGAAATCTAACATTTTAAAAGGATAAAGTGTGCAGCTTAAGAACATCTGAATGGCCAAACACAGCTTCCTGTTTACATAAATTAATAGAAGATTAGTCTCTTCCAAGCTTTGAGTTCAACAAGTGCCGTGTAAATTCCATGTGACTCACAAATCCTTTGCATATGGCCCAAGAACACATGGGATTTTCCATCCCAAGTCAGCACTTGAGTCGAGCATTTTCCTGTGATGGTGATTTCTGGGAATGTAGATAGGAGATAGGAACTCTAAGATCTTTTTCTCAGTCCATCCTTCTAAAGACATGTGGTAACTTTGTTTTGCAGGAGCAAGCCTGGTAAAAACGCAGACCAGATGGACATACATGGCTATTGGGAGGCATCCAAAGAAACAAGTTCTATCTTCTCAGGCTGAGGCCAATGTCCTGGTATTTCTCCTGAAGAACAGTGAGTGATCTTACCCGCTTCATTCCCAACACAAGGGCTAGAATAAAAGTCCTCTACAGATGTCAAATAATCTACGTGGTGACCACAAGATGGTAAGAAAGATGGAAAGCAAATTCTTACCATGTTGAGAATTGCATCTGTTTTCCTCAAGGGAAATATTCAAGCCTCATGTGTGCCATAATAAACAAGTAAGCTCTGAAAAGCCTGATGGCTTCATTTTCCACTGAGGCCAAGTGCTATCTGCTACAAAGAGGGACTGATGATTGCCCCACTGGCAGGGTGGGAAAGGCACGATCCCAGCAAGGACGGGCATCACACTCACTCCACACTAATTGGAAGAATCATATGCTGCCTGTTTCAGCTGGCCTTGCAACCTCTTCACACACAGTCCAAACACTCCTCGCGGGAAAACTGGCAAAAGCCCCAGAGAATTACAAAATGATGAATTTTTCTTGGACAAGAGAGATTGCCAGAGTTAATTATGAACCATTATTTAGACACATTGGTGAGGAAGACATAACAATTCTCAGTCCTCAGACTTATTATGAGGCCTGCCAAATTCCTGCCTCTGGGTTCAACGCTGCACGTAGAGCAAGACATTCCTTCAGAAACTGGCATTGATGAAATTTTATGAATAAGCAAAACATCCCATTAGCAAGGGGTTTCTGAACACCCATTAGTCAGAGCAGCAATAAAAGCATGGGATGGAGCAGCTTACATGGTCACTTCTCTCCCTGTCCCAATAACATGGATCGTGAGAAATGGACTTGCAGCCGCTGAAAGACCCAAGAATGTTGATAGCTTGGGAATAGGCTGAAATTTTGCCCTGCTGAGTGGAAAGACTGGGGAAATGAGTTTTCGCATTGCCAAGAAATTAAATCAAATTTAATTTCCCATCTTGGGCTTTTTGAATCTTCTCAACTTTTTGCAAATCAGTCATTATGCCAAGAAAATATCTTTAAAATATCACAATGAACACAAACCCCATACTGCTAAAGCAAATGACGAGTTAGAAAAAGAAAACATTTTCTCCAGTGTCTGAAAAGCTTTGATGCCAACTAACAGAAGATGGGAGCAGTCTCAAAATAAGAAACTGAGAATTTAATACATAGAGAATGATGGGATATTTGGACTATATAATATAGGAAAGCTATGAGAACTGCATTAACAGCAAAGCTCCAAGCCACTCCTAGTTGCAATAATGAGATATGCTGATGGGATTGTGGAGAAATATGAGGGTTCTTTTCATAATATATGATGCATAAGAGCAAATGTCTGTCCTCACTGGGCCAAGACAGACACAGAGTTTTTCTGTCTAAATAGAGGATTATAGAGAAAGATATGACAGCAGTGTTTGTGAGCCTACTGATTGCCTGTGAAGCCCCAAGGGTCTCCAGTTGCAATAAGAACAAATATTCTCAGTACTTTGGGACTCCCAAATAAAAGTTCAATATCCTGTTTCTAAAGGTGTCCTGTAACTCCTTCCTAAGAAACTATGTAAGACGAAGTGGTATTAAACATCATACCTCCTGCAAACTTGCAAGTGAGCAGTGATGTTCTCCAGAATATACCTCCTACTTCCAGCAAAGTGCTAGTCTGGGATTTCCTGCACCACTGCTGGTGAATGGATCCTTCCCAGCCCTTAATCAATTTTCCTTCTGTGAATCTCTGATGATTTTTTGAACTCTTGTAGCACTTTACCATCCACAGTATCACTCAGCAAATAGTTCCATGGTTTTACTGGGCTGAGCTGTCTTCCTTGTGCTTGTCTGAAACTGCTTTCCCTAGGTTTTACTCGATGTCTTAGTTGTTACATAGGAAGAGACATGGAACCTTCTCCTGATCACTCATGATTTTATAGATCTTGATGGCTCAGTATCACTTTCCATCTCCCTTCCCCTGGAATTGTTCTGTCTTTTGCAACATTCTTTAAACTGCTTTTGGAAACAGCTCCATGGCAATCCCTGTTCCACTCTCAGGGCCCAAGAACAGTTTTGTTTGGTTCCCACACTGCCATACAAATAGTCTGGTCTTCCAGAGACTCAGATGAGGAAGAGTTTTGTGGAAATGCTACATATTACCACTGCAATTCACTGGCTGTTCTGCTCCACATCCTCAGTTCTGTAATAGTGCCATATTCCATAGCTTTGTTTTATATTATTTTGGTATTACACATCATACCTCCTGCAAACTTGTCACAGAGGTCCCATCTAAAGATTTAGTCTCAATTCAAGGTTAAGCTCCAACCTGAATAAAAGATTTGCAAGTTATAATTCAAGGTAACAAAACGTTGTTGATGAAAAGCAACAGACAGCAAAATTAGTGGTTTATCCTTGCACAATCACAGCTTCTGCTATCCCAGTGAAGTCTGTTTTCTACCACTGTAAAGTTCAAGCAATCCACGCTTAGAGGAAAGAACTCATTTCACAATTTTATCACTGTTGTTATGATACCAGCAGGGGTTTCTTTTAAAGCCTGCTCTGGCAGGAGCATAACCCCCTGCGATTCTCTCCCTGCATTTAAAACAAAACAGCTCGAGCTGTGGTGGTTGCAAAGAAACGTTTGAACTTTAACACAATCTTAAAAGCTCAGGGGAGGCAGTAGATATAAACCCAAACATGATGAGAAATTAAACAACAAATCTGAGGATTTTTCACCAAATCTCATTTTCTGAGCAATTTGATTTGGTGCATGAACCTCCCTCTACACTCTGCGGACTATCCGTCTGTTTCCTACTGCCATGCCGACGGCTCATGCAAGTTTAAAACAGGTTCCTTGGGTCTTCATTTCACCATGAAGTTCAGCTCAGGCTCATCAGTCTTTTTGGGATGAGGGAGGCTGCAGTTACAGGTTCTTTCGGAGGAGTTGTAGCCTCTCCTTCAAGCCCTTGGTGTCCCAGCAACTGCATGTGGTCTACACAAGCTGCAACCATACCTCTGACCCAAGAGCCACAGACCTAAATTGAGTCCAGGACTCCAGGTTGGATTTAGCAGCTCAGAGCTTCACTCTGCTGCTTTCCATAGTTCAGAGTACTACTGAAACATCTTTTTCATTCTGCACAACACACTAAGTTACAAAATAATACTCACATACTCGAAATTCATGTTGCAGTTTGTATCCAACTTCCATGTATTTATGTCTGTTTATATGAAATCATTGCATATTTTAAGTCTTTACATAACATGGGAACCTAAAAATGGTAAAAGCTGCTCCAGGACATTGGTATTCAGTTACAGTTTGCTTACACTTGATTCAGAAGTTCTTTTCAAAAGCTTCTCTGAATTATTATTAGCAGCTTTTATACAACACTGAAAACATACAGATCATTTTACACATAATATGAAGAACATTCTCTGTTCTGAAAACTTGATCATGGACTGAGTTGAATTGGAGTCAGATTTCACAAACATCTTCTCAATTTGAGAATATAAATGGCAATGTTTATAAGTATAAATATAAATGGCAATTGTCCTTGCCATGGCAGGGGGTTGGAACTAGATGATCTCTAAGGTCTCTTCCAACCCAAACCATTCTATGATTCATTCCATGAATGTGCCCTCATTTGAACAAAATTGCTTAGAAGCCAGCTAAATACATGTTTGGCTGAAACAAGCAAGCATTTATCTGACAATCTTGGCATGTACAAAACTTATTTACAGCAAATTAGAAAAATGGGGAGTTTGAAGACAGAGAGCTTCAAATATTGAACATTATAAAACTGTTCTACAATTGTTCTAGGCATGATCAATGGAGGCTCACCAGCTGCATCTTGTGCCCAGCTTTGGGACCTGATCCTACCCATCCCCTTTAATTTGTTTGTGGCCTTGGTCAACTCTGAGCCTGTCTGTACTTTCAAGAGAACTGATGTGCTTCCCTCAGCCCTACATTCAAGCTTCTGGTTTCCAACCATGTCTGAACACATCCCCAGACACTACTGGGAAATCCCTTCAGGAGTTCCAGATAACTCTCTGAGGAAATATTCCAGCTGTGAGACAGCAAATTATTTTCTATTTTCCCCTTTCTATTTTTTAATACAGACCACATTAAGTTGCTCCCACATTGCTTATTTTAGTTGTCTCCCTTTTGTAGCTACACTGAATTGGCAGAAGATACCTCTGCCTAGCTTCTATTCTCACACCAGGCTTTTATATTCCAGATGTTCCTCTAAAAACAAAGGTGCTTTTTTCCCCCTCACTTTAAACATTGTGTGTTTGAACACACATCAGTGCCCTCTCAATGACCAGCCAGCTCAGACTCCAGAAATCCATGAGGGAAGCACAGGCTGCAACCACCTCTCTCCATCCATTCCCAGAGCTCACATGGAAGTGTTTCCATGGGATGCCAAGGGGAAATTGGTATTTGGAAAGGGAAGTCTACTCTACAATTTTACCACTTTCAAGCTTGTCTGGTCCTTGTGAAGGAGAATGTCATATTCATGGGGTTACTGGGTAGGAGAGGATAAAGATGAGAATGCTGTTTCATTAAGACCTTGTGGTGTGCCCTTCTGATAGTACAAGAGGAAGAGTTCTTTCACCCATCTTTGAGAAAATCCACACCTATGAGTTCCTGCTTTGGTTTAAGTCTCAGCATCTCATCACCTGGAAGCTCTTAGTAGCTGCACAAGCTGCAGCCAAAGCAGTCCAGACCTCTGAGTGTCCAGCTACCGCTTGTGATTCCTGACAGTTTCCAGTCATTTCCATGAAAATCTGATAACAAAAGAAAGAAAGAAAAAGCCCCCAAACCCCATATACTCATGCCTTAAGAACCAGCCAAAACCCTGAGACAAGCAGTACCCCATTTATCTGGAGAATCTGACAACCACTCCTGACGTGTAAAGGCAGACCTTCTAATCTAGCCAATTTGTAAAACTACAGGAATTCATTCCAGTGCCGTACAGCAGGCACACTCCAGCAGAAAATCAATTCCAACGAGCAAGGACTGTGGAAAGCACAGAATACTTATTTTGGTATTTCGGTGAAAGCTGAGGTGGTTATTAATTTTTGTTTCACCATTATTATCAATATATTTTCCAATGCATACATCTAACAATTTCCAGGGAAACAGTATCAGATGAGGCAGAAATTATCTTCCTATGGGTTTGGTAGGTTTAGTGTTATTGTGACCCTCTTCAAAGCGGATCACAGATCCCAATGGATGATGGACTGCAGAGAGAAAAAGACACTTCCAGTGCATTCACAAAACCACACAATCCTAGACACAGAGCCTAACTTAGTAGTTTTTTATGGGGTATATCCAAGCATGAAGCCATTTCACTCTTAAGTCAGATTTTGCTGGTTAACACACCACTATTTCTCAAAATTTTACGAGGAAATCTCAGGCTTAAAACAGGACAGATCAGAATCACAAATCCCTAAACTCCAGATCCTGAAAGCAACCAAAACCCTGTCAGACTGGATTCTCACCTCAAGCTCACAATGGGAACTGAAACACTTATTCAAAAGCAGATGGTTTTCTCTACCTCATTAAATATTTAAACCGCATATTGTGGTGGGATGTTTTGTGCCTTGTCCATCCATAGCAAGCAAATGAGAACTCAGGGGAAAATCATGACACATCCTAAATATTTGCTGGCAGGCTGAGAAGTGCCACACTGTCTATTGATGGTCTCTTGAAAAAGCAGAGTTCTGGGACATTTGACCCATCACTGTGTCAGGGAGAAACTCCCACTGGAAGGGCTCTGCCTGCAGGGTCAAGCACTGAGCCATGGTGGGAGCAGACACTGGGGATCACACTGAAGGACTTCTACAGCCCTTACTGATTATTCAAATTACAGCAGCACTCTGAGGAACCAAGAATCAACCAGAGTGCTTGCTCCTCCAGTTCCCAGTGGAGCCAGGATATGGTACAGAAGAAATCTAATAGACTCCCAGACCTAAAATCAATTATTGATGTTTTTGAAATCTGTTGTCTTTTTAATTATAAGCAACTGTAAATTCACTCTCCTGGTTTTATCCAAAGCTCCACAGGATCAAGTTTCAGTTCCCATCTTTAAACTTATATATTCATGTTCATACAGTGGGCTTTTAAAAGCAAAAGTAAATAAAAAAGCAATCATGACTTGTAAACAAAAACTTAATACAACCAAAAAGGTATGCTCAGCATCAAGAGACAAAAAGAAAATATGAATAACTAAAAAAATTTATTATTATTATTATTTTTTGCATTGTTCTGTACTTGGGGGTGGAACTGCAGGATTGAGCCAGAATACTTTAAACTGCCTTTATTGCAACACATCCCCAGGAGGATTTAAACCCAGAAAATGGGAGCAGAAGCCTTGGTGTTCAGCCCAGGGGCTGTCTGGATCAAAGGTTACAGAAGAAATGATAAAGCCACATAAGCATTTGTACTTTGACATGTAGGACCTCTCCTAAAGCAGGTTCTGCCCAAATTCTCTGCAGAATAACTGCTAGCAGTAATGATATCTATAAACTGTGTTCACAAGGCAGTGATATGGCAGGTTTTTGAGTTCTTCAAAGGGATTAGTGAATTTCACGCTTGCCAGAAAAGCAGATAAATCTTAATATTCTCCTTTGTTTTGCAACCAAATAATGACTGTTTAAGAACAGCTCTTATTCCTTTAAGCTTTGCTTGAGTAATGGAATATTTTATGCACATGAAATTTGTCCCTGTCTATGACCCCTGCTACCCCACATAAAGTGCCTATTTTAATAGAATATTTAATTATACACCAGCAATTCTAGCATACCACAATTCATTTATTTCACAATCCCCATTTATATTGCAATTCAAATCAGTTATTTCTCACACATGCTTGGTGACAAGGCTGCAGCTCTAAGGACTCCATCAAATACACCTGCCAACTCACAACAACTGCAAGCAGTGAGAACAACATTAAACATCCTGTTCATAGCACTAACTGTATATGTTTAATGGAACCTAAATGGCAAGGCCTCATGTCTCCCACATCCTTCCCTGTAAAGTCAGGTAAGCGTCAGTAGTAGTTTGCTTGTCTGGAAGGGAAACATGCCTTTTTCTATGGCTGCTTATCTTAAATTCAAGCTTTCAACCTTAAGGGGTAAATAGTGTGAGGATTTAAGAATAAATCTCACTGAAACACATGGAAGATTCACTACAGACAATTTGAAAATGTAAAAGAGAAAAAACACTCCGACGGGAAATTATTTAGGTCACTGGGATAATTCATTGTTTTGTGCCCTAGAATTTATAATGCCACTTGCTCACTCTAGTATTGATATGTATGCATTAGCAGTTACATTACACATCATGATTCTGACACATGCACTTCACAAACACTTTAAATCAACAAACATATTTATATTGAGAAGAGAGTTTTTCCTGTGTTTTGAAGGGCCAACAATTTTGACTCTATTTACCCACATTATCTCTAGTACTGATGAATGAAACCACTGCAGTTTCAAACCACTCTGAAAAATTAGCTGTATAACCCTTCCACAAAGAAAAGGGAAGACACCCTGCAGAGTTTTTAATTCTCCTCATAGCTTTCTACTGGCTGACTACATCAAACATTTTCATTCCTCAGCATCACTTCCATCTTATTCAAAGGTATTTTAAGATCTGAACTGAAAATCCCGCCCTCTGCTTCCCAGTCCCATTGCCAATCAGCTACACACACCTCTATCAGAGAATTTTGTTCCATATTTTTTCTATTAACAACTTTGGGATTTCAGGGTGCTTTACACTTCCTAAAATCAGATCCAATATCAACATTCATACCTTTGGAGACTGAGGAAATTCCTGTGGCCTGATCCATGCTACTCAAGTGTTGTGCTGAGAGGTTAGCAATCCACTCGAAGCCACAAATTAGGGTGAGAACCCTTCAGGAATGCTAACAATAGCTTGGATTGCTGTTAAAAGAGCATTTGCTGATAAACTAGCTGCAAAAAAGAAGTTGATCAGAAAAATTACTTACTAAATTCTTTGCAAAAATGTATTACCATTTTCAGCTGTTTTCCAAAAACTCTAGTAATGAACAAAAGATTCTCATGTCCTCCTTCTTTTGCATTTAAACTTATTAATTATCCCCAGCCCATGAGGCAGCTAAGAAAGTATTTCCTAACTAAGAAATACACTCTTGTCTGGAAAGGCCACAAGCCAGTAACTGCTAATGCATTTTCACTTCCATTATCTGCAACTTTCCACGATGTTTGTCAAAGATTCCTTTGCCTTTGGATATTTATTCTTTGCTATTTCACTAACAATGAGCTACATGTAGGGAAGCTTCTCTTTCTCTTAGACTCCTGCAATGCACAGTGGCTGCAAAATCAACACAGCATTGGGAGCAGTTTGATTTGGTTTCTGCAGTTTCTGAATTAGCAGGAAGCTCATAAGGACTTGTGGCTACACATCTAGGAGACAGAACTCTATACTCTAGCTCAACCAGCTTCCTAAACAGACACCAGACCGTAAAATGGGCCCTTAGGCTCCTTGTGTTCATGTAAGAATTTCACTGATCACAACAGAGTTAGTGCCTGTTCCCATCAGTGCAAGGCAGGGAGTTGTACCTTCCAATATCTCCATCATAAAACACCGAAGACCATTTTCAGAATAAAATTGTTTCATATATGTATCACAAAATGAATTTCAGTTGAATTATTCCACTTGCTTCAGAAATCTACAGTAAAAAAAATTATTGGCATTGATCCACACTATTTGTAGTCTTCACGGTCATAACACACAGAGATCGTAGAAACTGGCAGAACTGCTGTGGAGACTTCTACACTTGGTGAATGTTCTGTTTAGAGGGCAGCATAGTGTAACTGCAAGACAAAACCCTGGCTTTGTCCTAGCCCTGCCACTGACCCATCTGTGTAATTGTCACAGATTGCTGGTTTGTGAAATGGAGATGAGAAAGGGACAACCACACACGTGCGTGGCACCCGCACCAGCGGCGGAAAGCACGCGGCAGCTCAGGAGGTTTCTTCTGCTCCATGCTCTTAAAAGTCCTTAATTTACATAAAGTTCTTTGAGGTCCTTAAATAATTGAGGCTCTTTTCATAGGGCACTTCGCATCAATTCCCTATGGGGTGTAAAGGGAAAGGAAATAATTTTTGGAAATACTAGGAATATAATCTTACCAATATTCTTACTACTTTAACTTTATCCAGATTTACCTTGTTCAAAGCAGACCAATAAAAGATTTATTCTATTGTAGTGGAAAAGTGTAGGCATACAAAAGAATCTGTAACTTAAGTTCTAAAAACAAATCAAACCCCAAATCCAAGATGGATCCATCCATATCTGCAGCCCGCCGTTAGTCCAGACACAACTCCCAACCTGTTCATGAGCCCCTCCCAACATCAGCAGCTTCCACTGAAGTTCAATCACAGTAAGCTGAGCTACACAGAGAAGTTACAAATTAAAGAAAGTGATAAATATTATGCTTCAGATGCTCTCCTACAAAAGCCAGGCTCATCTTCATCTTTGGTTAATCCAATTCCAGAAGCTGCTGCAGTTTACAAGGAAACTTCCATTGCACAGAGCAATGTCACGCTGGCGGATGACACCAAACACAAGAGTACATTCTGTGCAGGGCGAGTAATCTGGACAGAGTGGATGTCAGCACTGGGATATGTGATCTGGCCATGACAGCAGTTATTTCAAAATTCAGGAGCAAAGGAAAATATCTTGAGATGAAAACCTTGGCAGGTACAACAAAAGAGATAAATAAAATAGGTTGTGAAATCTCAGTTCGTGAATCTTACAAATAGATCAAGTTCTTTTGACTGGATTACAAATAAGCGTTTAAAAAAGCATGTCTTTGAGAGAAAGGGGGTTATTATTTTTTTATTTTGGAGGAGGCTCAAAGGAGGATGACAAGGATGAGAAACTGCAAATCTCAGTACAACAGGAAAGAAAGAAGAAAAAACTCACACAAAGCCAAGAAACAAACAGATAACTGGAGAGAAAAGAATCCCTCCTGCTTTCATCATCTTCTAAGTTTCAGGCAGAATTTCTCTTAAATTGTAGGCTGGGAGCAGTGAAAAAGAGATGGGGCATTTGCAATCATGATGGAAGCAAGGGAATATATCAAAACAGCTCTAGGCACAAATGCATTAGCTGGGACAGCAAGCCCACTGCCTAAGCCTGCTACCACAACTCCCTGCCCTGGCCATAAATTAGTCTTAACATAATGGGAAGCATCATCATCACAGAAGAAATAGACCTTGCCTCTGGGAGCCAAACAGCAAAATATGCCAAGAGGAGAGAAGAGAAGAAATTCCAGCACTGATCTCCAGCAATGCTCTGCTGCCCAAGCCTCCGTGCAGGTCCCTGAGCTGGGACTCTCCAGCTCCTTCTCCACTGGCACAGATGCTCCACGTGGCCCCTGGGCAAAGGGAGGGACACAGGGAGTAGACATGGCAGTGCCTCACGGTGGTCTTTTTAATATCTCTTAAAGCCTTTCTGAAATCTCTTTTCAAACAGCAGAGCAAGGGACAGATAATTAAAATTTTCATCTGTTTCATCAAGATCAAAGGAAAAGGTAAAGGATCATGTGAATCCTGAGGGACCTGTTTTCCCCACCATGGCAATCAGCTGTTGTCATAAGACATGGAACTGTATTTTATTCACAGTTTTGCTCAACAGAAGAGTTTAAGATGCATCATCTCATTTTCATAAGGGGCCTCAGGCGACAGAGTAAAAACACCCACCCTGAACAAGAGCATTTAAATGTAAATTATGAGGGGGAAAAAAGGTAGGGCTGAAAGCAAAACACTGTCCAGCTACAGAGACTAATGACCGATGACCCAGGTTCATTTACCATCAGCGAACTGAACTTCCTTAGTGTAAGCAGGGCTTGGGATAAATTGGGACATTTATTTCAGCTGACAGGACCAGAGTAAACAAGTAGATGCTTTTTAATTTCTCCTTTTAGTTAGAGAGCCATAAAAAGTCCAGGGAAAAGAAACCACATAGAAGATTTAGATTAGCACAAGAAATTTAACATTGCCATATGAGCAAAGGTTTGCCTTAAAAATTGAAAAGA
This sequence comes from Brachypodius melanocephalos, assembly GCA_013398615.1. NCBI lineage: Eukaryota > Metazoa > Chordata > Aves > Passeriformes > Pycnonotidae > Brachypodius > Brachypodius melanocephalos. The sequence goes on from VZSR01000479.1 coordinate 7,219,347, forward strand.
AGCTTTTAAGTTCAGAATGGCTCATCCTTAAAGAAAAGAACAATAACTTTTAGTCTTGTATACATCCCTGCCCTCTTTTCTGCCTGCATGCTGGTGTCCTGAGCACCCCGTTTTCCTCTCTTCACAAAAGTAGAAGTGGTTTTAAATCCTCTTGCATCTTGTGAGGAAAACAAAACAAAACAAACACCATCACCACCAGTTAAACTAAAACTGGAACAGTGAGCTTTGTGTGTATGTTTGGCTCTTCAAATCCCTAACTAAACACTTAAAAATTACCTAATTTTAAACACTCAACTTCCTTTCATTCCATTTAAATTGCGGAGCTGGACTGGCCATAATATTGACTGCAGCTGCCTGTATCATCAACCCAAGAAAACCACAGCCCTGATATCACATCTGAAGCAGCACTTCTAATCCAAAGACAATTAAAGAACGGGTTAAGAACACCTCAGGTACTTTATCCCTGAGCAAAATAACACCACCCTGGCTCACACAGAAAAGATACACCAAGCAAAACCAGTTATCAGAATGCCATGCATGGGTCTATCTGCTAAGTAGAAACAGGGAAGAGTCAATCCCACCATCATTTAAGAAAATTAAGCAGCACTGTGACATGTATGTAATGTAACCAGGACTTCACACGCGGTGTCAAGTTGTGCTATGTATAGAAAGTGTTCCCTTTATGGAGGATAATGCCTCAGCTCTCATGAGTTATATCAGTTTTTCATCAAATTTTATCTCACTTTATTGCTCTTGTTTAAGCCTTTAGGAATCAAAGTTTTTCCAAAACCTTTCCCTCATACAGAAAAAAAGCCTTAGGAGTCTGCTATATACTCTACTTTCCTTGCAGCTATCTCTGTTGAAGACTTTTTTAATTACAAAATGGCTTTTGGAAGGCACAGGAGTGGTTCAGCAAATTACTGCCTAGAGCACAGCATAAAACCCGATGCCAACAAGGGGGCACGTTCAGAATTTCAGTCTTGAAGGTCAGAAATACCAACTGTAATGAAAGACAGTTTGATCTCAAAGTGCTAAATGACAGCTGTGATCCAGAGATTTTTTTGTCAAATGTGAAGGAAGGCAGAATCCTAAAGAGGAGAAATTGGTGCATGCACATCTGGTAGAACAGCATCCAGTGATTTCCTAGGGTATAATAAGATAAAATAAGGTTTTAAAAGGCAGGTTTCAAAAATGCAGAAAAAAAGATATCGATACATATAAAACTTCTTTATAATAAGTTAAAAAATTCACTGTCTTGTCCTTGGATCCAGTCCATAGCCTGGAGACAACTGTGGAATGCCTCACTCCACATCAGTGATTGAGGTCTAAAGTGCTGCATTACAGTGAGAGAAGAACAGGAACTCTGCATAGAGCAACTTTTCATACATACAGATTTAAATTTCATTTCTCATATGGGAGGAGGGGGAAGAGCTCTCTCACTTTGGAAGAACCCAAGCCAAAGATACAAACTATTATTAAGAATTATACTAATGCACTTGACTGATCTTGTAGAATTCCTGTAATCAGAAAAAATAAATAAAATTTTAAAAACCAAACAATGGAGACTCTGGAACTTTACAGTATAAGGTATATACTGCTTCTCATACTTTTTTCCCTGATCATTTGTGATCATGACCAGATGTATGAAGAATCTCTGATAAGCGCAAAGCAATTTTTTCAAATTAAAAGTCATGTTTTCATTCTAGTTACAACTCAACATACATTTTGTGTTAAGAAATGCTGCCAAATTTTATCACTTAATTTGAAAAAATGCTCATTTTCCTTGGTGTACAAATTGCTACATTCCAAGCACATCCTACACAGCCTGGCCAAATTAACATATTCTAATAAAGCTTAGCAGAAATCATTTTCACTTGTCCTGCAAGTCAATATGAGAAGGATGAATGTTGCCTATGATGCTATTAGAAATATTTAGAAAAGAAGGTACCAAACATGGACATGAATAACTCAGTGGTATAGGACTTGTCTATTTTTCTTCTCCCAAATTTTACTCTCAGTCACCATTCTTTAATATCAGAGCCTATTGTCCAACAGATCACGTGTAATTTTTGCCTTTTAATTGCAAGTTCATCTCTTTTGCATTTTCAGTCCATACTTTTTCAAGGAGTTCAGCTCCAGTCTTTCCTCACCCTGGTTTACTTAGTTGCATAATACAACCTTATTAAAGATTACAGTCTGCTGCAAATGGCTTTCTTCTGCCTGGAAATACAGCGGGAACTGAACTAAGGCAGGCAGCATTTCAACAATAAGTCAGACTAATTCCAGCAAGGCAAACTAAATAATTTTCTGTCCCAATTACTTTGGATAATCTTGAATTTAGTCTTATGTCATCTCTCTATGCAGCATTTTGCCATGAACTAGAGACTTGCTAATGCACCCTGACCTGCTTAATTGGAAGCTGAAGCATAATTGATATCAAAACAGATATCAGAGGAAAACGTTAGCCAGTTCACCAGATTTCCCATGCCCAAAAAACTTCAAATGACTCATTAAGAAATTATTGTAAGAAATGAGATATGGAAGAGCAGTGACATCCTAATTAACAGAACAGGAAACACATAATCAGCAGGAGAACCATTTTGTGTAGTGGGTGCACTGTGAGATTTTTCAAGTAAATAAGGCAAATGTTGTGCCCAAACTCACATTTCCCTGCACTGATGGTGCAGTTTTCTCAATACCACACACTACTGAGAGTTTAAATAAACCTGCCCAACAGTCAAGTCTTAGTAATCTGCCTATCAAAAATAGATCATTTTAAAAGATGTTTGAGATCTTAACCTCATCTCTTGAGATTATATCCGCCTCTTGTCTGTTTCATTTATTTTAAAAAATACTTTTGCTCCATTGCAGAAGAATGTATTTTAACCAGAAATAGGCCAAGACTAAAAGATTTCTTCCCAGTCCTTAACAACTCAGGTGGGGCACCCATCCAAATCTGCTTTGGATGCAAGTCAGATGAAAAACTGGAGGAAAACTGTTCTCTTGTTCCAGTTCAAACATGGACAAAATCTCAAAATCTGTCTTGAGACAATGAACATGTGCCTCAGATGAAACATAATTAAAAATACTGTTTTCCTTCATCTCCTGCTTTAATTCTTTGTAGACAGTCCCATTTTTCCCTCTTGCACCATTTCACCCAGCACTGCTGATGGTCCACGTGACACTGAAGCAATCTCCTCTTCCCAGTTACAGACTTTCCACCACTTTCTCCTCTTCCAACCCAGATGTAACACTGCACCAAAATATGGTGTGATGCCTTCCATTTCCAAAGTAGATTCCCACAGATTACTACACATGGATTTATCAATCAACACATAGCAAGTTTAACACGAGAAGTTCCTCCCTTTCTGTAACCACACTCCATATTCTAAGGTACAGGAACATTGGAACAGAGTTATATCCAAAATCATTAATTAATGGCTTAATCCATCCCACAGGAAACTGGCAGAGGATTTATTTTCTGCAAAACCCTGCTACAAGGAAGGCTGATCTACACTAACCACATGGTTAAAATCAGCAGCTTTTCCTTCTTCATTAACCCTCATGCATTTTCACTTCATTTCACTCATAAAAACCACTTGCAAAAACCCCAAAAACATCAGATTAATAAAAACAAAGCAAATCTGACTTGCATGGTGTTTCTTACATCATGACCACCTTCCTCACCCCAGCAGCTGCCTGGGAGTCCGGGCAGAGCAGAGCACACGTGGGTGATGCCAGACACCTCCCTGCTTCCCACAGCCACTGCTTCCAACTCAGCCAAGCCATGTTCCAGGAGTGGAACAGGTAAAGGGATTCAAAGTTAATCCTCACCCAAATATATGAGCTATACACAAAAGCACTCATGAGCAGCTTGTTATCTGGGTGGGAATTGACCTCTCCTGTGATGTTATAGGGAAAAAGAGTAAGTTCCATTCCTTAAAAGCTTAAGAGTTCACTGTAAGATATAAGGAACAAATTTTTTCCCTACAACAATCTGCTCTTTGGCACTGCCTCAGAATACTTTACTGCCACGTCTTACTTTGAAATGGGAGGGTGCCAAGAATGAGATAAGTGCAGACATCCATGACTGGGAAACACAAGTACAAGGCCTTCTCCAGAGCCAATTACAGCCTTCGACGCACAAGCACTTAAAAAAACCCAAAAACTTAAACTAAACAAACAAAGTAAAAGCAACAGTAAATTTCTCTCTCTGCATTCAAGTAGAAACTCAACATTTATTTCTTTAGATTAAAAACCTCTCTTTTTTTTTCTTAATTAAAAGCTTCAGAATATCCAGCCAAATCAAAATAAAGCATTTGTTTCTTCAGAACTTAAATCTTCACTTTCAAAAAGATACAAATGCTCACATTATTACATTAAGAAGAGATTATTCCTTATCTGCTATTCAATGAATGGAAACTCAGATTACAGCTGAGACTTGCATGAGATATAACTGCTGTAGTGGCCAGATTTTTCTCCTGACACTTCCATTTGGGTTTTATCTTCCTTAAATGTCTGATAGCACTTTACCATATAATTTTATCAGCAGTTTTTTCCACTATTAAATATTGTAGTCAAGATGACAAAAAAAAAAAAATGACAATGTCACCACAGTCTTCATTTGAAACATTTTAGTTTGGTATATCTCCTCTTGGAAAAGGAAGAGCTAACTTAAGTCAATTAGGGAAAACGTGGTATGAATACTTTATAAACCATCAGGGGGAAAAAAACTGAGTGAAATTAAATAAGCCATAGCAAGTAATTGGCTATTTAGATTCAGCTTCATACACACTTAAGCCTATCAGATATCCCAGACTGACCCATTCTGCTTCCACCATTCTTGCCTGATTAGAAAAATCCAGGTGCACGAAGCCAGAAGTGAGCAGAGGAAGATCCATATAATAGAATGATAACACCAAGGTACGGAGTCACTCAAATGAAAACAGCTCTGAAATCTCTAAAATCAAGCAAGTTCATGAGTTGATGTCTTTCCACCTGCCAGACCAAACGAAACTGAAAATTACCTTCAAATAACAGTAAAAATGTGCTTTAGCTCCGCTTTCTCTTGCCTGACATGTCACATTGCCTCATCCAAGAGCTCTTCAAGAGCAGCTTCAAAGTCCTTGGTTCCACTTTTTCTTCTTTGCTAAGCACAGTGATGCTCACCACTGCTATTGCAGAGGACAGATACAGATAATTTATATATATATATGTATGTAAGGATTAAAAAACAAACCCTAAACAAATCATTTCAAAAGGAGTTGGGGCCAAATTCAGAAGAGGACAATGAAGCCCAGCACATGACTTCATTTCCTCTGGAGCCTATGAAGGAGATCTTACAAAAGCCAGCAGTTCAGAAACTCAGCTGTGTGAGGTTACATATCCAAAGGTATTCACCCACCAAAGAGGGAGGTGGGCCCTGCATAGCCCCAGCCTCAGTGAGTTAGATACTTTAACCTCTTGAGGTCTGGAGAATTAAGACCACAGCTCAGGTGAATGTGGAAGTGTCACTAGGTGCCACATATCTTTTTTAGTTGCCAATGTAACTCCACAAAAATTAAAAATCCACCATAATTTTTGGTATCAGTGGAAGTTTCAAACTCCTGCTTTTCTGAGAGGGTTGATTTGGGTCTCAGCTACTTTCTTAGGCTGGCTGCACCACAGCTTCAGGTGATTTTGTAGTTTGTGTTGTCCAAGAGATCTATCAGCAGCATCATAAACATTCCTGGTGATGAAGAAATAAAAGGCAAAGGACCATAGCAATATTTTTGTGAACATGTGCAAAAACACTCCAAAAGAAGCTCAGGCAGAGCCCTCACAGCTACTGCAGCATTGGCACAGCAATGGGAAAGGAGCAGGAACCCTGATGAGAGGGAGAACCTGAAAAATTATTGAATTGGTTTTATTCAAAGTTTCCACACAGAGGAGAATTTACCTTTGGCCTAAAACCAGGAATGAAAAACTCAGTCCAAAAAGAATGCTTTGGCCAGGCCCTGTACAGCTTGGAAAGGGGGCTTCTTGTGAGAGCTGGAGCACTGTGGTTTGTCTGGCATCTGCTATCACATGTTTTGCATTTAACTTTCTTAATGACATTATGCTCCCTGTAAGTACTGGAAGTAATAGATATTTACTTATTTTACCCATTTTCCCCATATGTTCTAGAGGTGCACTAGCATCATTTGTCGATTTATTCCATTTTATAAGTATTTAAGGGATTTTGAATGTACAATAGTCTAAATTATTCAGCCCAAACTTCATTTCATCAATGTTTTATGTTCATTTTCTGTGACTCTTCTGTTCCACGAAAAGAGTCAATTGTCTTTTGCAAAAGGTGGTACTTAGACCAATGTACAATATAATGTTTCAAGCACACTGAAATATAATGATACACACAGACTACTCCAAGAAACCTCCCTTTTCCAGTATTTTCCATAAATCTTAAACCAAGAAACTGAAAAGATTTTTTTCCTAAAGGAAAGAGCCATATATACTTGGTAAGGTCTATGCAGAAGACTAAAATGAAGGTTATATAAAAAGAAAAACATGACCCTGATGCCTGATAAAAAGAAAATTATTGTTAAATTAACTTTCATCTGTTGGATTTTAATTGTATGGGGCCAAATAATTGAATAATTCTCAATTTCAAAATGGGTGCAACTGCTTCAATATGAAAGTAAAGTAATGCTACAGTCACCTTTTGTTGAACTCAGCTGAGCTGACCCCTCTCAAGCCACCACAGCACTGCCACTTCCACTGATTTCCTACAAATGGGAAAGAGGGGGATGCTTTACTCGCTTTAGTAAGAGAGGCTCATATCTATGGCCTGGGGAAGACTAAAAGAGGGAGATCAAACAGCCACCGAAGCAGGAGGCTGCAAATGCCATATTTGCTCCACTTTCTCTTTATGATCCAAAAATTCTCTCCAACCACCCCCAACTTTACCCTCTCCTTATGTGGGGAGGCTGAATGAGCACCCTGCAAGGAGCTGCCAGGCAAAAGGAGCCCAGGGAACTGCAGCTCATCAGCAGCTCAGAGGGTGACAGTTCCAGCAGGGGAGAAGGGCAACAGACACAAAGGTTGGGACACTGAAGTCCCCCAATTTCTTTCTCTCAGAAGGAGGGGGTGATGTTGCATTCAGTTTGGGCCTCAACATCCAGAAGAGAATGAAATCAGAGGAAGGGACAAACACTTTAGAACTGTTCTTACATGAACTCTGGAAAATGGTAGCATTCCTTACAAACCAAGGGCAAAAAAGGCAATACTGAAACTCGGTAAATTCCCTCAGCAAAACAGAGAACTTTCCCAGTCTTCCAAAGAGGGTTTGAAGATGACATTTATTGTTTTACACTTCAGTGAGCAAAAGATGCAGAAAACTAACAGAAGAGAGCAACAAGTGTATTTACAAAGCTAGAATTTCAAGAGGAGCAGCTGTATTTTGAAAGGAAGGAAAGGCCGCTTTCTTCTCAGAAGCTGGATTTAAGGAACACAGAACACACTGAGCTTTATGTTATTTATATTAAAGATTTGGCTGGTTCAGAAGCAAAATAGAAAATCTTTACCTGAAAATTAATGCCTGCAAAGTGACCAGAAGGCTTCAATTTTTTTTCCAAAAAGAGATTTTTTTTTAAATATTAATTATCTCATTTCTTGATTAGCAAACTAAAAGTATGAAATTGTTTCTTCCCTGGCAATATCCCAGCTAGATCAAAGCACTGGCCCAAGAACGTACTGTACCAGGCTACTTATGAGGAGAGTCCACAAGAAATTCAAGCACCTACTTCTCATCTCTCCTTGTAAAGTTATTACCCCAGAATATAAACATGGGGTCTTCATGCCCTATACTGACAGATACAAGCCCAGATGGTTTTATTACTTTTTTGCTGCAGTTATTACTTTAGCATAAACAGTATCTGCTCTGCTTTGGGAGCAGAGTTCATGCCCAGTCCTACACAAATCACTAAAGTTCATTCCACCATCACTTCTCTTGCCAGGTCTCACAGCGGAAAATTTATTCCATACCTGGAAGAAACAATCCCCTCTGACGAATACCAGAGGGCCACAGCTCCCCCAGGAATTGTGAGTGCCTGTGGGCCAGTGAATGGCACAGGGACACCCTGTGAGGAGCAGTGCATGGGGGGAAGCTTCAGCAGGGTTCCTGAGAGTTAATCATCACTGTGATATCTATTTTCAGCGAAGACAGAGAAAAGAATCTACACCCACATCTTTTGAATGCACAGAGTCATCAATAAAAGGAGTCTCCTGCTCCAAGCCATAAAGTCATAAATCAAGGCAGAACAAGCCATTGACCTGTTTTTATTCTTGTGTAGAGATGCACCACTGCAGTGAGGGTTTAAGGCCATGACAAGTCCTGCTGCATAAATCAGCTCTCTCCTATGTAATGGTGTGAAGGATAAATCCAAATACACACTGAGAGCTAAAACAGGAGAGTGGAATTGTGGTGGGGGGCCACTGGCTGGATGCCAGATTCCCACCAAAGCCAGTCCATCACTCCCCTTCTCAGATGGACAGAGGAGATAAAATACAACAAAATACTCTAGTTTGACATAAGGACAGGGAGAGATCACTCACCAATTACTGCCACAGGCAAAACTTGACTTGGGGAAAATTAATTTAATTTATTACCAATCAAATCACAGTACAGTAATGAGAAATAAAACCAAATCTTAAAAACACTCATCCCTCTGTTCCTCCCAAGCTCAATTTCACTCCTGAATTTTCTGCCTCCTTCCCCACAATGGTGCAGTGGGATGAGGAATGGGGGCTGTGCTCATTTCATCACTCTTTGTCCGTGCTGCTCCTTCCTCCTCAGGGGGAGGACTCCTCACACTCCTGCCCAGCTCCAGTGTGGGGTCCTTCCTGGGCTGCAGGTGCATCTCTGCTCCCCTGTGCTCCTCCATGGGCTGCATGGGGACATCCAGCCTCATTACAGAGAACCTCTGCTCCAGCACCTGCAGCACCTCCTCCCTTTCATCTGCACTGACCTCGGGGTCTGCAGAGATGCTGCTCTCAAATATTCTCACTCCTCTGACCACAGCTACAAGTTCTTTCCCCTGTTTCTAAAATATGTTACCCCAGAGGCATTACCACCATCACTGCTGGGCTCAGCCTTGGCCAGTGAGTCCCTTTTGGAGCCAGTGGCACTGGGGGACATGTGGGGAGATTTTAGCAGCTGCTCACAGAAGCCAACCCTCCAGTCCCCACACACACAGTATCAAAACCTGGCCTCACAAACCTGATACAAATGCTCCTTTCTGTTTGGAAAAGTAGAGCTATCCTTCAGGAAGGTGTCTGTATAAATACTACAGAGAAGTGATTATTATCTCCCAGAGAGCAGCGTTAATATGGGCTTTAAAAAGAGATCAATGGGCGTTTTTGTATTAGTCACATTTTTGGCAGCTTGTCCATATCTGCAAATACATATTTTAGAAGATCAAATCAGCAGCCAACCCGTGCTACAGACAGAAAAAGGAAGACAGTAAAAGCACATATCATACAATTACATTAGTGCTCCCTCCTAGAGAATGTTTTACAGTTATGTCTGGCTAGTCAAACCAGTTTCTCTTTACTGCTCACTGGAACACCTTCTATTCTATTTCCTCCAAGCTGACTAGGGCTTCTCTGTTCTCCTTCTTCAGTTCTTTTATTTCACAAATGTTTTGCAAATACACTCTCTCTTGGATTAGGCTGCACTTAACCTGAAAAGGGTTCATCATGCCCTGGGTTTAAAATGAAAAGCACCAGATGAACAGAGAGAGATCTGGTGTACATCACTGTCCAAAGCCTGCATGTCCAGGGTCAAGAACAACTCTGTTGAACACAGAACAGAGAAGCAGGTGCACCTGAGAAAAATCAGACAGTCCCAAAACACACAGTGCAGAGAATCAGACACAGAACCTACTGACAAACAGTCCTGGGGGAAAAAAACAGACTTTGAGTTCATTGTTGACCTTGGAGCTGGAGCAGGAATCTGTGTCCCATTGCCTGAGTTCAGTGAGAACTCAAAGAACTTCCCTATTCTTTGTAAAAAAGCAAGAGGTACAAAGAATATCTGCGCCCATCATCTTTCCCTAACTTCAAGTGTCCCCAAGAACCCAGGTTTTGGCAAATGTCACTCATGTCCAAAGAGGCAGCAGTACATGCAAAGGCTTTATAGTTTAAAATGTCGTATGTTGATGCTGACAAGTTCAAGACATGAGAAGAGGTTGCTATGGAAACACGTGCAGTATTGCCTGGAACATAAGGTAACATTTTACATTAGGAATTTTTTTAAAAACCAATCTTGGACCAACAAATTAGTTGGTTGCCAAATTAGGTTTAGAATGGGAAAAAATTAGTTTGCTATTTGTTCTCAGACAGAAATATTTTTTGTTTAGAAACAATAAAGCTAAATGTAATTAAAGCGTTTGCATTATATTTTGGACTATTTTCCTTGTCCCAGAGCAAAAAGTAATTTTATATTGAAAGAGTTTCTTTTGAAGAAACCATCTGTATATTCCCATGTGCTGGAGTCTCCAACTAATTTTCTTTTATAATTAATGAAATCACTTTAATGAATAGTTATGTTCTTTGAAGGGTTAAACCTTTAACTTTTATATAACCTTACTTGTCTGTGTACCCACATTGGCCAACAGAACAAATACAAGAGTAGAACTGATCAGAAAACAGCAGAATTGCACCCTTGGGCAGTCTGGCAGTTCTCAGTTTCTTCCCAAGCCCTGTTTTATAACCCTGTTTGCAACCTGTCACCATTACAAGGTGACACCTGCCGTTCTGGGGTATTGCTTTGCAGTGGCATCTTTCAATGCCAATCTCTTCTGCTTCATTCCCTGCCCTCCCAACAAGCACGAGAACAATTCTGAATTCCCCAAATAACAGTTTTACTCTGCAGGCCTCACAAAAAGCCTGATTCTAAAACACAATTCCTACACACCCATGTACTCAAGGGGGAAAAAAAGCCTCTCCACCTAATCTTTCTTACATAAAGCATAAAGCCTTTTGTTTTTTCTTCTGAAAACTTTCTATTAGTTATCCACTGGATTTGAAAGAGAAGATTTATAAAAAGGGGACACAAGGTTCTACTTCTGACACTTTATTTTTGGAAGTACAGAGGAGCATATGAACTGCTGACTCTCTCCTTTCATCTTTTCCTATTTTGAGTATTCTAGAAAATTTCAGTCTACTAGAACATTTCTTTTTGGGGGGAGTTTGGGCCATCACAGAATTGAAAAATGTACTAATCTACAATTCAACTTAAATTACTCTCCAATCTGCAGCTGCAGCTGAGAAGACCTCAAGATTTTTGCAAGTAGAAGGCCAACATACACTTGTAAATACAGAAGATGGGGTCATGGTATCAGCGTGGTATGATCAATATTTTTGCCTGGTAACTTTAGTAAAAATCTAAACCAAATTGCAGATATAATTTCTTCATAAACACCTGAGCAGTGAAGATGGGAAAACCTCTTTTTTGCTAAGTTTGAGAGAGGGGGTGCTAGGAAACCCACTGACAAATGTCTGAAATGGAAAAAACCTTGTGAACTGGCTTGAGAGCACTGTCCTTCAATAAATGCAGCAGCAAGCAAACAATTCCAGCAAGTTGTTTTTAGAAAACATCTCATTTAGGCTTGTGGTGTCAAAGACGCCTAAGGAGAGCTGACAGCCAAACACAGATGGGCTCCTCATGTCCTCAAAACTTCAGCTTACATGGTTACAGTTAAATTCCAACACATCCAACTTGTTTCAAACGAGAGGTGTTTTCCAGCCATCCCACTGTCTTAGGGAAATTCCCATAAATGCTTTTTGTAAGTGCAAACCTCCTATCTCAGCAGGGCTGGAGGCTACTGAATTCAAGAGCCACTGCTGCCACCCAGGCAAAGTGGGTCACAGAAAGAGGAATGAGGAACAGCATTTCTGAGTTTTAAATGCCAGATCCTTTTAACATCCAGCCAGCAGCCCATATAAACTCATTTATTACTGTATTTTTAAGCTGTCTGTACATGGTTGCGTTTTGGCCAGTTCCAGAACAGCCTTTTTAAAATTTTATTTTTAAATAAAACCCACTTTTTATGCAGACCTTCCAGACACATAAGATATTAAATTTTACTTTACCTTCTACTTATAAAATCAATAACAGTATAAAGCTGTTTCTATTTTCTTTAGGATCTAGTAAATCTGTGTTCCTTAAGAATCTTACAAGAATGCTCAGAAAAAGTAAGTGCAAATTATTACTACCCAATTTCAATGTTGTTTAAAGCATAACTTTTTCTTCTGTCACACCTCACTTCCTTTTTTTTAATTATTATTACCTTGAATAAGGTAGTACTTATTGACTAAATGTGTCTATGAAAACTTGTAAATAGGCAAGATGAATGTAAGGATCTCTATAAATTCAGTTCTCTTAAAAATCCATCATGTATCTGTCAGAAGGACTGAGGCAGAGAAATATGGGAAAGCTCATCTGTAAAGATGCTGAGACTTTGGCTGCAGTTCACTCAACTTCACAGGGTTCATCACAACAGAATTTGGCTCTCCTCTCTTCTGTTTTCTTCACTACTAATGGATACTTTACTATTTAATTAGTGCAGCATGATCCAAATCCCATCAAAGTCAATAAAACTCTTTTCATTTATGTTAACGGGTTTTGGACCAGCTCCTGGTTTAATACCAGAATCAAATAAAACACCCCTAGGAAAAGAACAGATATACCAAGCTTACACTTTAAAGTACAATCTTAAAACCTTCCTAAGGTTTTTACCCACTTTAAAGTGAATCTCATTATTGAACATCTCACAAAAACAGCTGGACAGCTCTGTTTTTGCCAGTCTGATTAAAGTGTCAGAAGGCATCTGAATGCGTGCAGAGCTTCGCTGTGAAAAACCTTCCCACAGCAGAAGGCGACACCTTCCTGAAGCTTTTCCTGGGGCTCCTTTGCTGTGCAAAGACAGAAGGGTTCACCCTGGCAGGACAGACCTGGCAACAGAACTGTTTAAAAGGTCCTGCCCCAAACACTTGTTCCTTGTCTGGCATCACCACAATTGTGCCAACTCTGCATCTGTTGGGCTGCTCTGCAGAAAACTTCACCAGCGTCATTCAGCCCCTAAGGCAGTTTGGCCAGAGACACCCACACCTGACCAGGGGGCACCAGGACAGCCAGAGCCCAGCTGAGGAGAGCTCTGTTCAGCAGAGCAGTCGGCTCTAGTACAGCACAGCTGAGCCTCCAGAACCGCTTTGATCAAACCAGCAGGAGAGAGCACCAGCTATTTTTGTCACACAGAGGAGAGAAGAGGCTTCCTGCTCTTAGACCATACCCCAGTCTCTGCAGAAAGCAATGAACCACAAAGCAAGCAAAATGACACTATGTAAACAGGGAGATTAAACCTCCTCCTGATACTTTTGACCCATTTTGGCAATACCAAGCAAGCCACGCAAAGCCACCACATCATTTCTAGCATAGCAGCATGCTTTAATTGACTGGCACATTAAACATCAAAGTTTTGTGTAAAGTTTGACCACAGAAATCACATTCAGAAATCACATCCAACCAATGCTGACTCAGCAGCAGAGCTACAGGATCCTTCTTTCAAATTCTCAAAAGCCCAAACAAAAAACCCAGACTTGTGCTGTTGGTTTCAATGTGTTTTTTTCATTTCCCACTACTCCAACCTGGCAGCACTGTAGGCTGGGGGACAAATTTTCCTTGAAAACAACTTTGGCAGAATGTTGATAGAGAAAGAAGAAAATTCAGGGCAAGGATGAGAGATGCTTCAGTCCCTTCTAGGCTGGAGCTGTGACCCTTCCCATGGAATCAATCAGAGCAGCTCTGGAGGGGACTGTCCTGCAGCACACCAGGACACGTTGGTGATGTGGGCACGTGTCTCCAGCTCCCTGCTGCCATCTGCCCAGTGCCTCTGGGCAGCCCTGACTCACCTTGTACTGACACGTGCACTGGGCTGGGAGGTGCAGGAACCTCTGTTTGCTCTCCCATGGAGTCAGATTCCAGCCCTGCCCTGCAAACTCGCACTGAGGATAAATGGGGGCATCACTTCTTATTCATTCTCCCTTCTGGAGCTACTCATTAAAGGAAAATATTTACTGAGCAAGGATTCTGTAGTGAATTGCCAGGAAATACAGTGTTTTCTGCTCCTTCCTGCTCCAGTGCCAGTGCTCAGCATCTTGCCCTGCTGACACTGATCAGATGTCTCCAGCTGCTCTTTCTTTTGGCCTTCTTTCTGACACATCCCTTCGTCTCCCCAAAATCCCACACAGAGACAGTCATCTCACTGCTCTGAGCACTACCCTTCTCCACAGGAACCACAGCGCATTTTTGCCCAGTGAAGGAAGACTTTCCAGCTCATGAAAAGGAGAGCAGAACTGCCCAGCAGCCCAGCAGCAGCCAGAGGGGAGGGAGGTAGACTTCCAAACAATCTGTGCAGCTTTGGAATTCAAACCCATTCGCTGTGATGGAGCAAATTCACCAGCTCTTGGCAGCAATTTCAAACATGGCCATTTGCTCCACATTCCTCAGCAAAGGAGGGATGCTGCCAAGGTCCCTGGCTCTGTGAAGGTGAGGAGTGAGAACCTACAGGCTCAACCACCCCCTAGAACCAGCTCCAGGGAGGACATCATTACAAGGTGAAAGCTGCCTCCACACAGACTAGAAAACATCAGTATTAGGGCTAATCTAGCCAGCGCACCGTGAGATATAGAGGATTACATCTGACCTGATAGGTCTCTGACGTCAGTGAAAAGTGGCCTTAATATAAACAAATATAAAATGAAAAGAGAAAAAAAACAATGCTTTCCCACAGTAGGTAAGCTAGAATCTACTGTACAACTTGCAAGCAGTGATTCAATACTCCAAAAATTATATCCTTGGGTTAAAGGCTGCATGGAGTTCATTCTGGAAGTGCACTATAAAAGCGTTACCTAAGCACAAATATTTCTTAAACCCACAAGTCAGAGCAAACACCTCTTCAAATCACCCAAAAGGAACACAAAATTGCCAGAAGCAGCTAAATCCTTCAAAGACCTATGTATATCCATCATGGATGAATTTCACATTACTAGCATTACATTTATTCCACAGTTTTCCTAGTCTTGTCATAATTTCTACAGGCTTGCATAATAACATGAAAATGTCACAAAAATTACGTGAGAATGGAAATCCAGAGGCAGGGATCCACAAGGCCCTCAGTGAGCTTTGTGTGACCAGAAGCAGTGCCTGGAGCTGTGTCTTTAACCCATCTGCCCATTCGAGACCAAGGACCCTTCAAAGATCCTGGGATTCCCAGTCTTCCTTTTCAATGCACTTCGCCATTTCCAAAAAACAAACCCTAAATGTGTTACTTAGTGAAATCTCATGAAAACATATACACATTCACAGATTTTGTGTGTCCTGCTGCCTCCCAAGGAGTGTCTCTCTTTTCAAACCATGGGAGCCTGTAATCCAGGCTGTCGGAGGAGGGCATATCTCCACATGAGTGTGAAAACATCTAATTACATAAGGCCAGGTCCTCAGCTAATGCAAAGTGACAGAGCTCCCAGAAATCTGTGGAGACACGATGGTACAGATTAACAGAGGTTTGGCTCATTATAATTGAACGGACCCAACTTCTATTTTTCCCATCTAGTGACAGATTGTTGGAATCCTGACCACCAGAACCTCAGAGTGCAATGGGGAGTTGAATGGAGATAGCATCAGGGAAAGTAAACTCCAGTTTGGCTGAAAGCATATTTATGATCCAGGACTTTCAATTAGCTGTTGCTGAGTTATCACAAAAGTCTGTTGAGCAGATGTGCAATTAGAGTTTTTCTCATGTTGTTCTCTCTTGTGACTGGGATTTTTTTGTTGGGGAATTGTATTTGGCGTTTGGGTGGGGTTTTTTGCAAGTGATGCTAGTTTTATTGAGGTCAAAGCTAACATCTTAGACAGAGAAAGCTCTTCCCTCCACCACGCCTCCAGCAGAGCAGAAGCAAAGAGAGACAGTCTCAGCAGGAAAAACTTTCTCCTTTCTCTTCATAGGAAGATGGAGACACAAAAGCTGTCAGAATGAGCCTGCAAATTCAAGGCAGCTGGAATTGCCTCATCCTCCTGGCATGGACTGGAGGGTTTCTCCCTATCCCTCCCCTTACTTAATGCATCACCTCTTCTGTGGTGGGGATGTGGTGTGAGGCAGAAAGGGAAGAAGGTTTAGCAGAGCTATTTCAGGTTCAGAGGCACACAGTTCTGTCCTGCTCCATCCAGCACACGGGATATAAACAGCCATGGGAAAAGCTGCACTTGAGCTTCTCACACTCACCTCCCTCCCCAGCAGCACTGCATCAGGGGACAGAGAACAAGGTGAAAGACAAGGTTATGATGTGGAATAGTCCATGGCCTGCTTTTTGTCCCAAATACTCTGCTAATCAACCTGTCCACACAAAGCCAAATGGAGCCAGTGAAACTAAACACATTCACTTCAGCAGCTTTGGAACAGACTCAAAAATCAGCTACTTGCCATGGGACCTCCCTGGCCCTTGTGTAAAACGATGCTGGATCATGACACAAATATTGACAGAGATCTGGGTTTTTTCCTGTGTGATTTTCTGTTTAGATAAATGCAAGGTTGCACTGTATTTTTCATAGGTTCAGCACTTTTATTCTATTTTATAAGATGGATACGATTATTGTTGGGCTTAATTTGACTGCAGTGAATTAAGCATTTTATTTTCACAGAAATTCATTACACTCTCCTACTAAGGAGTTTAAATTAATTCAAAACATCTTGTAAATGGTCTTGTCTTTCTTTGCTTGTCTATTACTTATCCAGACTGAATTTCGTATTCTTCTTTCAGAGTACTAAATCATCCTTTGATTAATCCCATTTTTACACTTGCTGCTTATGTCAGCCTTAATGTGCTGTAACTTTGCAAACAAATTTAATATTGACAGACACCTCTTAGTGCTTATTTGGGAATTAAATATTTTGGTTTACTGATGAATGGTGGATTTGCCATTTTTACAATGAAACCTAAAACTATTAGAAAACTCTGATTTCAAGCTTGGTCATAAATCTGAAATCAATCCAAAATAATCTCTAAAACTTCTTTATCCCTGAGGTCTTTAGTGGTATTGAACAGAAGTGGTGTAAAATTTCTGCTTCTGGGTTTTGGGGTGGGGTTTTTTTTGTTGGTCACAGTAGGTAAAATATTGTGACCTTATGTACATTCACGGTGCTCTACAGAGAGTGATTTGAAGTCTGAAAGACACAATTTTATCCAGCTATTACTTTAGGTATATAAAAATTTTTAGACATTTTCAGCCTTGCAAGCTTCAAAGGCTGTCATCTTCCAGTATAACTCCTGTCATGTGAGAGTGTTGGCACCTGAAAACTCTTGGCCCAGCTCAGCTGTCTGCATCATCAGGTAGTGATTTATTTCTCAAAGACTGTTTCTTAAATACATTCTGGTTTGCAGAATGCTTTCTGAACAATATCTCTCACATTCCTTCCACAGCTCCTCTGCTTGGAGAAAGGACTCACAATTTTAGCACTCTGAAAAATGAAGAAGTATATTTTTCTGACTATGAGTTGGATGAACATGATTTACCCAAAAGGTACGATTTAAAACAAATAAACCCACTACTAAAACAGTAACCACAGCCTGTGCTGCCACCTACCCTTGGTTAATCTCTGTTTTCTGTAGGCTCTTTTTCCAAAGCGTGGGCTCTGTGCTGGGAATGGGAATGCCCTGCAGGTGATGTGGTGGTCATGGACACCAGCCCTTGCACCAACTTTGGGAGTCACACACTTCACCATGGCAGAAATGCAATGTGCAGCAGCTTAGGGCAGGTACTGGATGTTAGTTCTGCCTTTTGCATATGGGGGAAAGAGCAGAGAAATGAGAATCACAGAACCATGGAATCGTTTATGTTGGAGGAGACTTGGAAGATCTTTAATTCCAGCCATGAACACAGGACTGTCAAGTCCACACTAAACCATGGCCCCAGGTGCCACATCTCTACTTCCCTGAGCAGCCTGTTCCAAGGTTTGACAGCCCTTTTGGTGAAGAAGTTTTTCCTAACATCTAAACTAAAAAATTCAGCAAGTGCTTGGAGTAAAATCTGTGCTTTCCCCTCTTCCTTTCTAAATTCTGTCATTTTACTGTATTTGAACTAAAATGTAAATGGTGCATTACTATGCTTAGCTCTTGAAATAGTTTTACTCCCAAGAAAGTAAGCCTTTCTTTCCTGTTGGACTCGATGTATTATTTTGATTTTCTCCATCCTATGATCTACAATACTCATTAAATCATGCCAAAAAAGCACATGTTCAGAAACAAAACTTAGAAGAGAAATCCCTCCCACAGACCAAATTGTGCAAGAGTAGCCCTGAGTCTGCAGTGCCCATCCTGGGTGTGTGGTGTGAAGGTGCCTTTGGATGGGTTTGCCTGGGGGGACTGATGCACATCCAGAGCTCCTGGACATGCTGGAAGCTGCTGCTGCAGCCCAGCAGCCCCCAGGGCACAGAGGGAGGGGGCAGGGGTGAAAGAGGGACTTCCCACAACCTTGGGAAGCAGGCACAGCAGCAGGCTGAGCTGCACTCAGGGCTCCTGTAGAAATTTGCTGTATCATTCACAAAATTCAATGTCCCCTGCTATTTCATGGACTGCTTCTTGTCAGGATTGTAAGCGATGCAGTAAAAGAAAAGAGCTGCTGGCCAGCCTGCTCATTAGCCAGCCTGCTCATTAGCCACGCAGGTTCTTCTCCACGCATCCACTTCATTACTCTTACAGTGACAGTAAATCAGAAAACACACTAATAAAGGCTTAAAGACTCAGGGCCTACACCAAGATGTGGCTCTATGCTACCCTAAACCTCAGGCAGATATTTTGATTTTATGTTTTTCAAAAAACAGCTTAAATGTTCACCATATGCCAGGTATTTCCTTCCCGTTTTCTTGCCTCAAAAAACTGTAAAAATCGTCCACCTTCATTACAGGGCAATAACAGCAACCTGTAGTCCACACACTTAATGAAGAGAAATAACTTAAATGCACAAATAAGCTGTACCTAGTTACAGGTAGAAGGAGCTCTTCTTATCCACAGATACCAGCGATGTCCACTGACTTTCTCATTACAGGATTCACACTTAATTTCAGTGGAAAATAGATTGTAATTTGTCCCCTGAGGTCCACCAGGCTAGAGGTTAAATGCTGGGAAAAAGGAGTCTGACCACATAATGAAATTCAAACATAGAGGTGGCAACTACAGGAAAAGTTAAAGGGAATGACAGGAGGAAAGAAGTTAAAGTAGCTGTATTTATAGCTCACCACATCAAAATTAATGTGGTAACATTGTACGTTGTAGGTGGAAGAGCCAGAAAGTACCAGGGTGGGCAATTCCAACCTCTGAATTCTCCACAGAGAGCTGCATAAGTGAGGAATTAATAGTGTCTTTATTTTGAAGAAAAGAGTCACAAATGCAGCAATAAAGGGGCAAAATACTAAATTTTACATAAATCAATTTTAAAGGAATTTTTTTAAAAATATAAAGTTGATGGTTAACGCTGAAAAACTGGAGCACACTTGGGATGTCACGATCAAAAAGTAACAGCAAGTTGTACATATGGGACTTCCATTTCAGCAAGGCAGAGATTTGGAGATCAAATGTAGTTTGTAGATGCAGTCCTACAAGGGGCATGAAGAGGAAGGGGAAAAGCAAGCATTTAAATAAATGGTGAGGGCAGGTTCTCTCTGTGGCATTAGAGAGGATAAAATGATACTGAAGTTACCATCTTCAGTAAATGAACCACCCCTACTTGAGGGGCAGCCAGCCCACGGAACCCATACCAGGGCACAAAGTCTCTCAGAAGCACACACAAGACAAAACACACAAGGTGTAAAGAGAAACTCATCTGTACTGTAAAATGACACCTTCAAAACAACATACTTGGGATGATTTTCACTGGCCTGGTGATTTTTGAGGCTTCACAAAAGAGAACTGGCACCTCTGTCTTTTCCTTGAGGGAAACACTTACTTTAAAATTCTTTCTTTAAACAAAAAACGGGTACTTAGAAGAAAAAGCAGAAACATTAATGCTGAGATTCACACCTACAACTCCAAGAACTCCAGATCTGAAGAAAGTACCAGACGTTTTGAGACCTGGGAATAACTGAGAAGATCTATAACAGAAGCTGTGATTTAGATATGAGGAAGCAACGTGCTCTCCTGCACTTGAAGAGGACACTCTTCTTTTCAATGTTACAGTTTAATAGAACAGTGCTGAAAATAGCGTGTGAAATGTGGGCCTTTCATTTGCAGACTATTAAAACTGGGAACCCGCTGTGTCAAGACTCTGCAAACAAAGATGAATTTAAAACACACTCAGATAAAGGGGCTAAAGGAACCAGATGTGATGTGCTAGAGAACTTACTGAAACTTTGGAAGAAAGAAGGCAATAAAGGGACAAGGTGATCCGAAAAGGAGGGTGTGCACATCAGAGCAAGGTTGTGCAACTCCCTGCAAGACACTCAAGACCTGCTCCCTGGTCCTGTTTTAATCAAACCCAGTATGAGAAATGTCCTAGAGTGCCATTAAGTAATGGCATGACCTGCTTACGAAGCAACAGTCACCATAAATAAAAAGTACTCAGAAGTAGGTCAAATAAAACACCAGTGTGATCCCTGGAGAAAAGGTCCTGCTCCATGCAACAGCTGGAATTCTGGTTGATCCAAAAAAAAAATTTTTAACCTTCTGTAGAAAGAAGTAAACATGTAGCTAACCTGAAATGTGGTAATGCCTTGTCATTTAAAAGAGTCTTGAATTCTCAGGGAACACCCTCTCCACACCAGGAGGAAGCAGCAAGCTGGCAGGTAAGTGAGCTAATAGCACTTTTTGAGGGACACACCTTTGGAAGCTAAGGAGGGACAGACTTCTCAAAATAGATGTTCTGCTTATCCCAGAAATTAATTATGACCTTATCAAAATTAGTTCCTATATCTGGGTCTTTCAAGATGGGAAGCAGGAGACACTAAGCACCTTTCCTTGTACGTATAGAGTTTAATATTCTGGTTGGAAAATTAGTTTTTGTGTGGTCAAAGGGTATAGTACAGCTGAGACACTACTACAATGAGGACAATGCAACACAAGGTCAAATAGGACATAAAGAAATATTTATATTTTATCCAGAGGCCTACTACATACCACAAAGATGCCAGTTTTGAGTGCCTGAGGACACTCTGTCCAGATGGTGTCCACCTGGATGATGTAGGAAATTACTTGCTCTGCTCTCAGATAAAATGTAGGTGAGATGATCCATGCAGAGAAGATGCAAAGAAAAAAAAATAGTATTTGCTGATGACAGAGTCTCTTCTAAGGACAGCAGAGGATAATTTACTCCAGTTGGAGGCTGAATCATAGTGTTTACACTCTTTGTGTGTCACACCACAACTTTTAAAAGGGAAAGCCTGTGCAATCTACAAAGCAGAAGGGCCCGTCCAACTAAGCTCGTGTTGGCCAGGGAAATGAACAGCAGAAACCCAGAGAATGGGTTACAAAGCAAAGTCTCTATCCTGTGAAAACATGGACATGCTGGAGGGTTAGGCATCCAAACAGCTCCATTGCTTTGCCAGGCAACACAGGTTTTTTAAATGATGTGTGTAGATGGGGATGTGCAGTCAGCCCCTTATTGTTCTAGAATTCACATACATGCTTGTCTTACCCATGTGGAAACCCCAGCTGAGTTCAAAATGCCCTTGAAAAAATGGTGATCCCACTGATCATCTGCAGAGGAAGGGCTGCTGTTTCCTTAATGAGAGTGGCTTTTACATTTTGTTCTATACTGTGTCACAGAAATTATTCGCACTTCTTTGCCACTGTATTACAGTTCTACTTATCAAAAAGTCCCACAGTGAATTTTGCCATTACATTAAAAAATGGAGGGGGGGAAAAAAAAACCAACACAGATGGTGACTTTGGTTTGATTTTGGTTTAATTTAATGAGAAAATGCTCCCAACTGAAAAGATTATATGTGCCAAATTTTGATCTCCTTAAAAAGGATGCAACCCCATCATAATGTAAATGCTAAGAATTTAGCATACAGAAAAGGAATTACTGGAATTATTTGTAGCAGGCATCTGTTTTAACTGTCAGGCACTAGACCTGACCAGACTTTGAAGATAATATTGTGCTACCTTGAGTTCTGCTTTTTTGCTACATCACAAACCAGTGTAATCCAAAAACCAGATCAAAAGGAAACACGACTAAATTGTAAATCCATATGAAAGCAAGAGGTGGATGTCTAAAAGGAAAAATAACATGGTTACATAAGCATGTGTGCCTTCTCCTGGTATACTCATTGTGAGCAGCTCTTTCACCCTCTTATCCAGGTAAGTTACATGTTCCAGCTAACGTGAATTAGATTCACCTTCAACTCTGTGGGCAGTTCCAAGAAAACACCTCTGTCAGGACAGTATATAACAATATAACCTTAAAATTCACTAACTTGAAAGAGACTAAGCTCATGCTCAGAGTGAAGAGGAACTATACAAAACAAGGTTAGACTTCACAAGGTGTCTAAATGCCTTTAGGAATGCAGGGAAGGTGGCAGGAGGATGGGGAAAAAGATGAGCATTTCACATGGGTAGCTGGAATTGCTCTTAGGAAACACCATTGACTGGATCTGAACATGAGATTCTACATTTGCACTTTAGAAATTAAATTGTATGAGTACAACCCTGTAAAATAAAAACTGAGGAAAATATTTTGTTCTCTGATTTAAAACAGGAAAGAAAATACTCATAATATAAATAATACCTAACAACATCTTGGGACAACTGACAGACATGCATTTGTACTGACAGCAGCCAAAGCACCAGCCAGCTCCTGATGATCCATGACTGGTAAGGAAAGGGAAATGGATCACCACAAACCCACCCAGGTGAGCCCCGGGCTGCAGATACTGTAGCACTGGGCATGAGCTGAAAAAGCACTGCTGGTGTCCCAAGCATTTCTAGAAGAAACAGAGTCTGGGCAAGCAGCCAGCCAGCCAGCAGGCTGCTCCAAACAATTTGGGAGGGTTAGCACAGAGCACAGGAAAGACTCAAATGTTGTAGAGCAAACCCTGCCTGGTTCATCATAAGAAGAAACAAGACCACTGCACTTGTAAGGTCTTGGTACCCCCAGCCATGTAATGCTTACAGCTCACTTAGAAAACAACCAACCAGAGATGGCTTGAAAAGCTCAGTGTCTATATATCTTCTTCTTCTAACTTTTCACTTTAATGACAATACTGTGAAATTTTTGGAGAGTTGATCTTTTGTCTTTAAATAGGGAAGAGGATTATACTAATGGAGCCCAACGAGGACATCACAATGTGTTACTGAAACTGAAGTCCCTTCCTTTGCTTCAGTGGGTGCAATCAGGTCACATTGATTGTTCATCTTCTCAGTCCTGTCAGTACATCTGACTCTGCACTGCAGCCTAAGTTAATCATGTGTTCATTATCCACTTCACATGTGGTGTCGATATTGCATTTTTCCTGTCTAAGCACACATTCTAGCTCACAAACTACAAATGTCAGGAGGAGACTGGGAGGGAGTTTATGCCTCTGAATTTCCTCAACCAAATAGTGCCATCCTGTCAACTTGAAGAAGACGTTTTTGGCACATCTGCCTCAAGCACTGCAGAAGTTTTTATCAAAAATCTAGATGTGTAAAGAGTTCTACAAGGGCAGGTTCATCTGCCGAGGTGAAGAATGACAGTTGCTATAGTTAGGCAATAATCTGGAAGGATTAACATAATCTTAATTTTTGTTGTTTTATAGTATTTTTACAGCCTTCAACCACTTCTCCTTCACAACCCTTGGAGAGGACAGCCAGCTCCCTCGTCCTCCGACTGCATCCACAAGTAAGAATGTGGCCAAGGACCAAGAACATACTCAAAGCACAACACCTTCCACCACAGCCTGCAGGCCATGGAGAACTGACCATGCTTGTCATGCCCACTCAGTGGAGAATTAGTTTGAATGCTATCAGGCCAACCAAGATGATAACAAGTTGTCCAGAATGTTACTAACTTAAGTTGGAAGGCTTTCACAGTACTTTTTTTTTTTAATATGGTAAAAAATCACATTTATAATTCAGAAAGCTGTTAAAAATCTATTGATGAGTTTTAACTTTGATTCTTCACCCACAATTCTTAATGACCCACTCCAGCTCTGACAACACACCTAGACTGCATATTTCAGAAGTTCTCTTCATCTGCCTCAGATCTGATTTTTAGGTCAATAAATTTGTCGTTGACTTCTGATACAGAAAACCGTGAGTACGCAAACCAATGTGTATTTCCTCAGTCAGGGCAGCAGATCTTCATCACTTTTAGTGCAGTTCAAAAATCCCTTCACAGATCTACTATTTTCATGTAAATTCCTTCCAACAACTTCTCATTTGGCAATAGCAACTCCACCAGCCAGACTCCTCTAAGACAAGAACTGGGAAATAAGATATAGTTGGCAGTGCAATGCAAACCAAAAGGGATGTTCAAAGGAAATAACATCAGAAGTTGGCAAGGTGGCAGATGTATTTGTTGAATTAAACCAGATTCAGTCAACAAAAGTTTGCAATGTAAAAATCAAAGTAGGACACTTCAAGTCCAATATTGTTTCAGCCATGATGGCTAATGCAAAAGACAGACGACCATGAGAGGCATAGACAGATGTCAAACCACCTTCAAAAGCAAGCACTTCCACGATAAATACTAGGAATTAAATAAATCAAATTTATAATGTAAAATTCTAACACTTGTCAGTTGGCAACTCAGTTGTAAGAGAGGTACAGAAAAGGTGGTAGAAACACTTGGGCCCACTGAAGAAAACTAGGTGTGAAACAAAAAACGGACATAGAAAAAGAGTTGAGAATAGCCTTGTCCATGGCTTTATTCACATCCACATGTCAATAAACCCAAGAAAAGCACAGGGCCCGGTGGTCTTGAAGTATGTTTTGCTGGCAACACATTGCCCCAAGGACTCTTCAATACTTCTTGCAAAAAACAAGAAATAAAAGGTAAATGCAGAAACAATTACAAGCAGTATTAACTTCTGTGGTTACTTGTTCATTATTTTTGTCCATAGAATAGAAGGAGCAGTGGCTTTTGGAGAAACGTTGGTATAATTCCTTTGAGCTTGTGTAATTCTATTGATAATCTGTTTTATACACTCACCCCACAAGAAAGAAAGAAACTGAGATGGAGGGAAAAGGTAGAGATGGAACATGGTACCCAAGGGACTGGAGTTCAATTTGTTCTTCCAAAACAGATTTACTGCACAATCTCAGGGAAATCTTTACAGCCTAAAGGTATTGAGGCAATGCTTCCTCTAGGAAGGCTTCAGTGACCTGGGCAAAAAAAATACATCTCTGCCCTACAACATCCACCACGTAGATGCACCCTGGAGGAAGCAGTAATCCATTTCCAAATGTATAATCAAAACCACAGAAGTTGTAATTCTATGTGAAAATCATCCAGATTAGAATGTGGCACCTTCCAGCCCAGACCAACTCTCCAGGTTCTTCTAATGAAAACAAGAACACTGGAAATGGCAGGCACATGAGTTGGGCATACAGGTTGACAACTACAATTCCTTTGGTAGATTTCTGGATTCCAGTCATCTCTGAGTGCATTTATTATTGCATTGAGACCTGTCTTCACTCCTTTGCATTTGAGAAATTACAAACGTGAAAAGAGCGGTAATTTATAAAGTATTTTCATTTATATTTTCACTTCATTTTACAAACCATTCTCATTCTTTGTCATTTGTACATGCAACATAAGGCCTTGGACCTTTAGAGTCTCATCCAAAGTTTGGCTTTAACTTTTGTTCTATTTTATCAGAATATTTTTTTCCAAATATGCAGAGTCCACACTCAGACAAACTGGAAGGAAGCAGGAATAAGCTCCCCTCCTGCCCTTATAGTCAACACCTGTGCTGAGGAGAAGAGCACAGGATGGCAAGGAGTAGCCCTCAACAGGATCTTCCTCCATCTTTCAGCACAGATGAACAAGGAAGAGCTTTGGCTCTGTCTCAGTTCTAAAAGTAAAGAGCAAGTAAATCTTGAGCAAGTAAAATTCCCTTACACAAAATGATCTATGCTAGAGACAGGGAGAGCACAGAACTTTTGCTTCCCCCCCGAGGCAGAACTGCAGGCTCACACTCTGCTCTCTGAAAGGCTCTTCTTGCTCAGTCCTGGTGCTTCTCTTACCCTCAGCCAGCTGCCCACATCAAACAACTGCAACATTAAAACCTGCTTCTCAAAACAGGAATGCACATGGCTAGGAGAAACCACAGGAAAGGAAACACTAAGGGGAAAAGTATTTGATTCCCTTCCATTCTTAGATAGCCAACATACTATCTCCATACATGTCATCTTCTTGGCACAGCAAATGAACAACTTCCTATGACTAAATAAATAGAAATACAACTGACTCCTACTGGCTCTTTATGCAGAGGCAGAATGCATTACAATTAAGCAATCTCAAAATTACAAACTCTAAAGGCTATAGCAAGGAAGTACAGGCTAGATAAATTGGTCATTATAAAAAAATATAGCCCTTTTCTCACTAAACAAATTGCTGTGCACTAATTACTGCTCAAATGACAGTGTGACAGTTTAGGATGTCAGGGACAAATAGTGATAATCTGACTGCTGAACATGCACTCCAGAACAGAAGGCTGCAGCCAGTTTTAAAACACACAGCTTTGACAAATGTATCACAGGGAGCTGTTTTGCTCATAAAACTTAAAGTCTTCTGCAACTTTTCATCAATCACTTGATTAGGCAATGAAACTCACCAAGTGAAATATCCAAGAAAACAGACTCTGAATAAATTAAAATTTTCCGGGACAAAACCATATTTTACCTATCAAATTTGTTTCCAGGGTAGTCCAGCCCATTATTTGGGATTAACTCTTTCTAACATTTACCCTTGCAGGCTGGTAGTGAGAAGTGGAAGAGGATGCTGAGAACTTGCCACTTAACCTTCTGGTTTAGAGCATCAGACCCCTCAAGTAACTTTACCACAAATCTATATAAATGCTGGCTTCAGCTGTTCTGTTCCAGAGTAGCTACCTCAGAGTATATGCTCAAACTTCTAGTGCCACTCTCTGTAAAGCAGCTCCTGGTGCAGCGCAGCTATTCCCACACAAGGGAACATTAGTTAATTTGCATTCACAGTTACCATATGAGGTGTGAGTTTCTGACAGTCCACACATTTTATATTTAAAGACTGTAGAAATTAATATAATTATCTTTGATATAATAACAAAAGTAACTTACCAGTCCATCGCAATTGCTGATAGCGACTGAAGCATTTGGCAGATCAGTGATATCCCCAACATAGAGGCAATTCCCATAGAGAGGTTCAATGTGAGTCTCCTCAGAGTCCTCCTGCCACTCAACTGTTGCTCCAGGGGCCACGAGCCTGGAGTTTGGCCGCAACCTGAAGTGAAACTCTCTTCCAAAAACAGTGACATTGTAAAATATCTGCTCATTTGCTGCTTCATGCTGCAAGTCCTCCACAGCTCTCCTGAAGCGCGCTTTTGGCGGTCCAGACACCAAGTGGGATAGGAACCTGCCCTCTGAATCGGTGCTTGTGGGGATGACAAGGCTGTACTCCTCTATATTCCTCAGGATTGAATCTTTACAGGGAGAAAGCAAGAGAGGACAAAGATACTAGAACTAAACATATCCTGATGCCGCGGGATTTTTATTCCATTATTCATTAGCACAGCAGACACTTACATAAGGCAGATGGACACTGCACTCTTTGCAGGCACTTGGTTCACCTGCATGAAGTGTGCAGAGTTCACTCAAAGTTGCCTTTTCTTCCCCAAAATACCAGACGGCAGCGTGAGCCTCCCCACCCTGCCAGGACCCCGCACTCCTGCCGTCTGCAGCGAGGGCCCGCTCTCCTTTGCCCACCCAGCCGGGACCCCGCACACCCAGTCAAGTGACCGGGTCGCCTCGGGGACTTTGGGTGTTTCCCGGGCGCCCAGCGTTGAAGAGAGGGAGCAGATTCACTTCGGGACCGCTCGCAGGGGCAGGGGTAGGGGCTGGGTTTGCAGGTGGTAAGCCTGCAAGGCAAAGGCACGTCCCTCAAACTACCCCCGGTGCGGCGGGTTTGAGTCCAGCGGTGATGGGGACGCCTCGGGCAGCGATCGGGAGTGGGGAGCCCAGCAGTTTTGGACGGAGGCGATGGCCCGGGCAGGAGAAGGAGAAGGCAGACGAGCTGCCATGTGTTTCAGCCCTCACGGGGAACCCCAGGCACCGCTCCCTGCCCGCCGGGGCTCTCCCCTCGGCGGGGCAGGCAGCGGGCGGCTGCGGGCAGCGGCGCAGCGCTGTCACTGCCGGGCGCTCCCGCTTCCCTTCCCCGCTGGCGGCGCGGCTGCCCGGTCCCCGTCCCCGCCTGCCGCTCGCAGGAAACAACTGGAAACCCGGCAAAAGTAGCCGCAGAAGAAGTTCAAGGGGAGCCGAAAGCCGCGAGGCGACGAGCTGCTACTTGGGACAGGAGGGCAGCGGGCACCGGCCGGCGGCGGCGGGGCAGGGCGAGCAGCCCTGAAGGCGTCCCGGCGGAGACCTACCTCTGTCCCCGGGGCGCCGCAGGGCGCCGGCCGGCAGGGCGAGCGCGCAGCAGAGCAGGACGCAGGCGATGCCCGCGGGAGGGTCCATCGCGGCGGCCCCGGCCAGACGCGGGGGCCGGCGCCCGGGCTGCCCGCGGCCGGGGCGGGCCAGGCGGCAGCCCCGCTCCGCGCTGCTCCGCGCCGCTCAGCGCTGCCCCGCGCCCCGCCGCCCGCGCATTCGCCCAGCCGCAGCCGCAGCGGCAGTGGCGGCCGCGCTCCCGGCTCGCAGCGAAGCAGAGACACCAGGAGGCGGCGGGGGTATAGTACTGGAAGCACAGGGCGTGCGGAGTGAAGTCAGGCTGATTGACAGAGGCGCTGCCACACGGCGCAGCCGGGCCGCGGGGAGCGGGGACGGGCCGCGGGGAGCGGGGACGGGACCGCCCGCCCCGCCGGGCAGCCCCCGCACCGCCCCCGCCGCGCTCCGGGCAGCCCCGGCCGGCAGCGCCCGCCCCGCGCCGCGCCCTGCTCCGGGACCGGCCCGCCGGCGGGGACGAGAGTTGGCGGAACGCGTGTGGAGGCGAAAAGAAACGCCCCGCGTCGGGCTGGGGAGCCCCAGGGCGCTGGATCAGCGTCCCGCCACCGAGACCCGCGGGCTGCGCCGTCCCGGCTGTGCATCCATATGGAACCGACCAGAGACAGACGAGGCTGGCAAACTTAAAGCACCTCGGCACGAGTTGTATTCCAGTCTTAGTTTCCAGTTGACAGCAGGGACCCAGATGGAAAAAGTGCCACCAGCGGAGGCAAATCACGGTCAGAGGTCTTCATCTGATCCAATAAATTACTCTAAGCAGCCATTTCACAGGAAAAATTGTTTAGACTATTTGCTAATAAGACGGAAAGTGCTTCCTGCAGTCTCACATTAAATATCTGCAATTGGAGAGATAGACCCTGAAATTCTTTAGGAATACTATAAATACAACATAGAAGGATTTTTAAATAATTAAATAATCAAGAGTGGCCTTTATGGTAAAAAAAACAAGTTATATTTGTTTCCATATGGCCAGGATAAATGCCATACTGCTTATTCCCTTCAAATAATGTATGTATTTACTCAGCTTTTACATTACTGGGATCATCTGCTGTTTTCACCACTTCACTCTTTAACCTTGCAGAATCCTATTAGCCCTTCTTGTGCTCCTGCTGGCCCTGCCAGCCTCCCCCAGGCTGATTCTCACTGTATCTGCATGCGTTAGACCTCTCTGGAAAGCTGCAGGCAATGGCTTCCTGCAGGAAGCTGGTCTTCTGCCAAGGAATTTTCCTGGGTATCCTTGACTATTCTTGCTCCTTTATGACTAAGGGTCCGGGTATTACCTTCCACCCCTATATTATGGATACAAATGAAGGGTATAGAAGAAAAAGTATAGAAGAAAAACAACAGCAAGCCAGTCCTGCTCCCTGCCCATTATAAGGTTTTATGGACCCTAGCCCTGATCAGCCATGGCAGTATATGATTTCTGCTTGCTTGGTTTGATGTTCTGGTTTGGCTTTCCTTTTTTTTAGGTTAAGGATAAAAAAGGAAAGATTATTCTGAATGATGTGGTAGATCAACTTGTACATTGCATTCAGACATCCCTTTTCTTATCTTTTCAAATGGCCCCTATTTGGAATTGCTGTCTTCACCAGGCTTCTCTCAGTTATTCCTTTTGGTTTGGTTTTATGTTGGCTCATTTTTTTTTGTTTTGGTTTGGGTTTGGGTCCATACTGAGCAGCTTCTCTTACTTAAAATCTCATGTGCTTTCATCAGTACACAGCTGGTAAAGTTCCAACTTCATTTTTATTGGACTTGTATTTTAAGTTGATGATGTGGCTTTTTTATGTTTCATCCATCCCATCCTGCTCAAATTGAAATAACTTCTGCACATAAACTTGAAAAGGAGAAGGCTTGGCCCTCTATATTTGAAATCAAAGTCCTTATTTGTATAAGATTCATTTAAAAAAATAAGAGACAGAGTAGATTATACAAATACAAAACAACCCAGCTATTAGTTCTACTAATTAAGATGGATTTTTACTCTTAAAAATACTGGAGGTTAGAAAGTATGCCTTAATATGGATAACAGCTGTACTGCAGAGTAATGATATAAACAAAAAGAATCAGTAACTGCCTTCATGCAGTTTATTTCTATACAGAAACCAAGTTCTATGTGCACATGTTGTTACCTTATCACATGGAGACAAAAGCTTCATGGGCTCCAGGGCTTGGGGGGACTGTTTTACAACCTCCTTTAAAATTTTAAACAAAACCAAACTGAGAACCAGTGTCAAACAATGGAGCCAGATCTGCAGCTGGTAAAAACTGTGCTTGCACTGCACTCACTGGAATAAATCCTGATCCCCACTGAAGTCAGTGAGAGTTTTGCCATTGCCTTCAACAGAGCCAAGATTTCCAGCAATAGATTCTCAGTGAGACTTAGAGCAACTGAAGGTGTGCCACATGGCACAGCAATGGGCCCATTATCCTTCCACAGGAAAAATGGATATATCTTTGACCCTGAGGAGGTGGTCCAAAATGTGCCAACCACTACAGAGCCCAGAGGAGCGAAAATCAAGAAGAGTCCTTATATCCAGGCCATTACACCACTGTAGCAGAGAAATCCAGAGAAATATCCTCCTCAAAACTAGGTCTCCATTTCCTAAACTGGGATTCTTGTCACAGATACATGAGGTTGTGGCCTGGGTTTCCTTAGCGGGGCATTGCCATGGCTGTCTCCAGAACAATGCTTCTATACATTTTAGAAACAACTAGAAAAAGGTCAGTGTAGAATGTATGGACTGCTGCATTAATTATAGTCCACAACCCTCTAAATTAATTGGTGTGAATGAAGTCACACCATATTTATCTCATTGGAATGAAGGGAGAAGGACTAGATACTGCAACTGTGCTTGGATAGTTCAATCTGAGAGTACGGCTATGCTGCTGCCAGCCATGACTACAGTCACACAGATGTTTGCCTTCACTGGATGCAGGCATACAGAAAGGAGAAAATGATGCTCCGTGTGCCCTGAATGAATGCCCAGACTGAAGGAAAGGTGTTCTAGCAGCTGAAATACCTGAAGTAGTTTTAAATGAGCCATCAGAGGTATGAACAGCCCTGTAACTGAACTGATACAGGGCTCAGCACAGAATGTGGAGTATTTATTGGATTTGCAGGTTTTCTAATCCACACCAAGTTTGTGCTATCTGTTCCTGTTCCAGCTAGGGTACATCTGCATAAACTGCAGCCAGACCTTCACTTGGAGATGTTCTCACACTTAATTTTGCTTAGGAAAATGAATAGATCCTAAGCTTAATCACCAATACTGTTCTGAAGATGTTTTAAACACGTATAACTGCACCTTGGAATAAGAAATCTACTGTATCTGGAATTTCTAATTTCTGGATCTCTTGCTGTTTTCAAGGGAAAATCATTCTTTTATTAGTGGGGCTGTGAGGAGAGATGCTGGACTGCAGCACTGTGCCTTTTCCAAAGGACACACCAACACCTGAGCAGGTAACTTTGAGTCTGTTTATGACTCAAAGCAGTCCAAGCTCTCAGGTCAGAGGTTCCCCAAAAGTGGAATTCTCATTCCTAACCTCCTGACGGGAAAGATGGTACCTGTCTGCACAAGGACTGCATTTTGCCTGTGTTTCTCATGCAGGAGATTGTCTTTGCTCTCACCCTTGACTGCTGTGCATACTTTGTGGCTATGCAATGTTATAAAGCTTAATAAAAAGGAAGAAAAATTAAAACATGTGCCAGTTCATTTCCTTCACACTTGACATTTCCAGGCTTCACATTGTTTGAACCCTTTTGCCATTATGTGGCACTATGATGTACTACCTAGAAAAGAAAGCATGTATTTAATGCTGATTTTGAAGCAGTGCAAGCTAAAGAGGAATAATTAAAATTGGAACAGTCCTACCTTCCCCCATTATTTTAGCAGGGTAACAAAACAATCCATTGCATAAAAAATAGACCAATGGAACTATTAATAAATTACCAAATTATTCAGCTCTTGCTAATAATTTCACTTCCACTCCTTTTTTGAGAAAGTGACAAAGAAGTATTCTAAGACAGGTGATGTGAAAATGAACAAAATTAAAGCAGTAGTACTGAAGCCAATCCCTTGGATTCTTGTAATAAGAAATCAGGTATTATTACAAAATATATTAACATATTTAATTAAGAAAATCCTGCTTTCAACAGAAAACTACTGAGTGAAGGTATAAAAGCAGGGCATCCCCTCTGCCTGTTCATCCTGAGAGCCAGCTCCTAAGCCCTTCCCAGGCATGCTCAGTGTGCCCAGGCTCCTCAGGAGACTTGGGGATTCTGCTGATCCAGGAGCAGCACGGGGCATACCCCAGAATCTCAGAGGTTTTACTTAGAAAAATTCGTGGAGTTTTACATTTTGAAGCCTGCCATTGTTGGATGATGGGATTTAGCTCTCACTTTAGCTGTCCAAGATTCAAGTGTCCATTCTTCCAAGACAGAACAGAGCAGCCGGCATTCTTCCCAACCCTGTTCCATGTGTCACTGCTGGGATACCTGCAGCCTGGGACAGTAAAAAGGTCCCTGCAATTCACTCAGGCCAAGAGATTAACCTGTGAGATGCTGCTGACACAGAGACCAGCTGTGGGTACCTCCTCAGGTCTGTGCTCGTTGATAACACAGCTTCAAATTCCTTCTGTGCTGGCCCAGAGCTCCTGCCTGACCACAGGACCTGAATTTGCTCCTGAACTGTCCACACACACAAGTTTGCACTCAGATCCAGGGAAGGAGGTAACAGAACTGCAGGGATGGATCCAAGATTCCTTCAGCACCTTCAGTATTTGGTTCAGTCACTTTGTCCTGATTTTGTGGCCCATGGTAGATGTTCCATCTTAATTACCCTTTATTACGTTGACAGAGAAAATGCAAAATTTCATTGTTACTACTTCTTCCACTGGCCATCTGTATTTACCAGCTAGTGTAATTGTCTCTTGATAAATAGTACAATCTCTCCCCTATGCTTTCACCCTGATTTTTTCTGTTCAGATCTATTGCCTCACTATTAATATTCCAGCCCTGTGATTTATCCCAGCATGTTCCCAGAATACTTGCCTTCTCTATATAAATATTTGAATGATCTTAATTTCAACTAATTAGTACTGGGACATTTGATTTCCCTCTTGAAGACTTATCATTTGCTACTAACCAGTTCCTTTCCAGTATAAGAGACACCTGTTTTGAGGGGAGAGAATAGAGTCACAAAATGAACCAAACACTTTTTCTATACTGTTCTACCCTTCTTCATATTGTTCACGTCAATCTGATGCCAAAATAACTCTCCTAGGTCAGAAATCTCATAAACATCAAGTACACAGGTAGTGACAATAAAGCATTCCTATCCTGCCTATCAACATGCTTCCAACCTTACAGAAAGACAGGCCTTATTTAACATCTTATTATGGCACAAATGGGGACGAGTCACTAAGTTCAGATTTGTGCAAGATATGGGAAAGATAATAAAGTTTGATGGCCCTCAGATATTGTCACTTTCCCTGACAGCTTTACCTACAAAGGAAGTTTAGGCCTCAAACAAGGGTTTGGGATTTTTTTCCCAGTGCAAATTTAGCTGTATATAATTTTCCCTGAAAAACATTTAGCAAGTTTGGGTGAAATATATTGGCTTTGTGCATCATGACTCTTTAAAAAGAGAAGGGTCAACATCTTCCAGAAAAAAAATATTTCTGGAGGAAAAACGTGTTTCTAATCAACATACTAGCTTATTGTTGAGAAACAATTTCGAGGGAGCAGTTTCAACCAACCATGCTTACAATTTTTTCTGCTAGAGAGGAATCATTTCAGAAGCATTTCAGCCATGCAGATTTCTTCACTCTCCAGAATAACCACACCACTCATTCTCACTGATTCACCCACTGCTGATATTAATCGGTCATTTGTTCAGTTTGAGCATTGTTGCAGTGAGTAAAGATACACATAAAGAGTGTATGTTAAGAAACAAAGCAAAAATATTCCTAATAATTAGTAGCAAATGCCTCTGAAATATTTATTAATAAATCCAAGTACAACCAAAAAGCAAGATTATTCCTAAAACAGAAAATTTTGAAAATTAGTTAATTTATCAAGATCTTCAGATTCAATTCTCTCTTCAAATGAAACAAATTTTACTTTCCTGTTGCCTGCTTCACAGCTGCAACTCTGATAATAGGACATTTTAGTAATTTAGATCTTCACTAAAAACAAATACCCTTTTAAAATAGACCAAGAGATTTTCCAGTTTCAGAATCATTATTTATATATTTGTACTGAAGTAATGCCTAGAAGGCCCAGCCGAGACTGAGGTCTATTGAGTTAGTAAGACAGTGAAGAAAGTGACCTCCCTAAGTACAAAATTCAATATAGCAGTTAAGTACAAACAAGTACAAAAATAAGGATTTCCATCTCAAAATCCTAACAGGTTGAATAATATTTATAAAAAACCATCTCTGCAGTCCTTATCTATTACTCGTAGGCACACTTTTCAAATAGTATTTATTCTTTACATTTACAAACAGTTTATCTGAATAATTTTATCCTTTAACAACAGAAGTCTTAAGCTAATTCCCTTCTCACCGCCTACTCCATCTCCTCAAGAGATGCCGTGCGTTTGCAACTTAGGCTTTTTTATTTTTTTCCCCCTTAATCATGCTTGCTGGGAGCCATAAAGCTGAAAGGGAGAAAACCGTAAATAATTGCATCTTCAGAGATGAGTTTAAGCTTTAAGCAGTGGCAGAAATACTGAATTCATATGCTCCACCACGCTTCATCAGAGAAGGCCTTACAAATTAGGGTAAGGAAAACTTACTAGTACCCAGGACCCTGTATTCTAAGAGGTTTTTCATCAGTCACAGAAATGATAGAATTTCTGCAGCTGCTGTTTCAGTGTATAAGTAACACAGAAGGAAAAGCACAGCAGATTACTGGGATCTTATCCAATATGGAATATCTGCAGCCTCAAGTCAAACAAGCTCAGAAGGTTCATGGAATTTGACTCAGTGAGAACTGCCAACTCAGGGGGAAGGTCACAATTACAGTGCCTGAAGGATAAAGGGAAACAATTCCCAGTATGTTGGGAAACGGGAAGCTTTTGGGAATGTGCATTTTCTACCTTAAAAAAAGATAGTTATGTTAAGATTGTGAATTTTGCACTTCCTCTAGCTCCAGTCTCCAAGCCTGCCAAATGATGTGGAAGCTCTACTTAATCCTTCACTCATTCACATGAGGAAATGAGGGCAGGAATTCTTTAGGAATATTTAAAAGCAAGCCACTTGCATCATTTGTCACTAAGAAAAATTTGAGACAAGGACTAAAAATAGAATAATTTCTATTCACCTTTATCATGCAGGAATTGAATCCCATCCCTGATTTCTATTTAATCCTTAGACAGAACTTACTTGAGTGTGAGCTGGCACTCCTAAGAGTAAACTATAAATTGTGTCACACTAGCATCAAAGGAAAACAGCATGGAAAATCCCTAGTAAGCCCAGGGCTATTACTGAAACACATGCAGTAAAACAACCAAATGTTTCTGGCTGTTCTTCAGCTTATTCTTCGAATGACATGTCAGGGTTGAGCCTAATATGAAGAGCTTTAACTTGAGCAAGCCTGCTCCGTGTTATACAAAAAGAATTGTTGCAGCTTCAGAAAGTCTAGTTTAGTGGAAATAATAGAGCAAGCTCATAGAAATGGAAATTTAAGGAAACACTTTCAGAAAGCATAATAAGAAATAATTTTCACCTGAAAATTCAAAGCTGCAGAAAGCTGGCTTGGTGCAGTAAGTGCAAATCACACATTAGGCATTTCAGTGCCCCAAGGCAACAAAGGGAAAATCTTGATGTTTCTAATGACCTTCTTCATTTCACAAATGTAATAAAATCACTTTCAAATGGATATCTTCTGTTTAGCAAATTTATAACTGGCTTTTACTCCGCTTTCAACCAACGGTTAACAAGTAGACTGCAGCACTCAGTCCATGACCTGAAAGCTTGTTAGCAGCCTTCCTTGTTCTTTGGTCTTTTGTATTGATTTCAGAGTATCACAGGGAGTATCTCATGATTGTTCCTGTCCTTTATAGACATATAAATGAAGAGTAAATTCACTGAACAAAAAGCTGTGACCCTCATGTGAAATGGATGTTAATACAATCAGGATCACCTACTGACAACGTGGTTTTGAATCATTTCAGCCTGCTGTGCTTACAGCATCCCTGCCTCTAACTTGTAGTTTTGGGCAATTATTTAAGGTGCATTTCATATTCAGACAGCAAAGAATCCCTAAACACAGAAGCAGGTGAAAAATGTGAAGCATATCTACCAAATGTGATGCCCTACAATTTATTTCCTCAGGCATCATGGGGCAGTTTGGGGGTTTGGAGGCTGCTTGAGTTTCAGAACAGTTAACCTACTGCAGTGGAGTATTTTATTGATCTGTTTTTATGCTCACAATAATGATGTGATACTACATAAGGGATACTGCATCAATGATCAAAGTGCGTGTGCTTTGCATTCCCTGACAACTTTTTCCGCCTGAAATAAATCCTGGATTCTGTCTTCTTTAGGCACTGCTGGACATGGATTGCTGAACTTCAAAAGTGGTCTGTGTACCTTGTCTATGTCAAAGATGAGTTCTTTAAAAGCAGAAACAATTCTAGATTCTGATCTGTGTTCATGGGTGCAAGAACATATCTCCAAAGCATTTGTGGAAACAGCATGATGGACCTGCAGGACTCCCTGCAGCTCTCTCCAGCCCGAAGCCGTGTTGCGGATGAGTGGACAGAGCCCTCAGCCACCAGAAACAGCTGTGCCTTTCCCTTTGCATATTTGCTTCCAGCATTCCTGTTTGCAAATGT
Source organism: Brachypodius melanocephalos (assembly GCA_013398615.1). Classification (NCBI taxonomy): domain Eukaryota; kingdom Metazoa; phylum Chordata; class Aves; order Passeriformes; family Pycnonotidae; genus Brachypodius; species Brachypodius melanocephalos. The sequence goes on from VZSR01000479.1 coordinate 7,256,891, forward strand.
TGGAGATGGTGGCACTCACTTCTGCCAGGGTAATGCCTGAGTACAAACAGGATCAAATTCTTCCAGTGAAACATTAGGTAAAATTACATCTGCTTCCTAATTATGAGTGATGCAATTCTTGATAGAACATGTCTACTTAATGTTTACAGTTTAATGAAACTGTGTAAAATACCCATCTTCATTAGGTGGCATATTACAAAAGGATTTCAGTAGGGCTAATTTACAACTAGTCTGTCTACAATGAGCTTTGGGCATGTTCTGTAGACTGAGAATATAATTTCCATTATAGGGAGTACAGAGTAACACAGGCCCTGCCTAAACTTGGTCAATTCTCATTGCTGGTAAAACGGAAGGCACGAGAATAGGACTGTGCATTCATCAGACTCTCTCAGTTCTGAAGATTCCAGGCTTCTGGCCCTCTCTGGAAACATTCCATTCACTACAGAAGAGAATTAAGTAGTTTTTCTTTTTAAATCAAACCTACACAGGCTCATAATCCATCAGGCAACTTCACAGCATATACACATCTGCATAATCCTCCTGAAGTTGCATAACTCTCCAGCTGTCCTCATAAAAGGGATTTCAGCCTGGCAGGTTGTGCAAGAAGTACACGTTCTGAACAATATGCACATACCCATGTGCGTGATTCTGGGGGAGATTGTTAAAACTAATCAGTTTTTCATCTCTGTACCTTCCCTTTGTAAAACCTGCCTTCCCTTTGGCATGTGTACACACAAATACAGATGCACAAACTAAGAAACAGACATCAGCTCCTTTGATTCTAAAAGTGACTTCAGTTAAATATTTTAGCAAGAGCCAAAGCTGCTTCTGAATTGTATCATCTCTTAGAAATACGCTAGAAATGTTCTATAGAAATATGATACTTATCATGTCAGTAGTTAAATTAATAATTTATCATGCTGGTAATCATGGGGTTTCTCATATACATATAGAGTGCTAAAATGTATCTAGGATCTCTCAAGACAGCTCTGACTGTAAATTATGCTGATTACGAAATAAGTTATATCAAGAGCAAGGGGATATGCAGCTGGAGCACAATTGGTAAACAAATCTAGAAAAATCCTTCTCCATGTGGAAAAGGAATCTTTTCCTACAGTTTTAAACACCACTTCCATGACTTCTTCACCCTTTCAGTCTAAGTGGTTATTCAAACATTATTTGCTACTGAATATGTATGTATCAAAATATGAGCAATTCTGGTTTTGAGAGACAAGGGAAAAACAGTTGTTTTTTCAAGTGTCTTCAAGAAATCTGATGTACTCTTCCCCCAGCTAGCCTTGTATTTTAACTAGTACCTGTCATGTTCCATGGGAGATGAAAGAAAAGCAAACATTTTTATGACCAGACTAAGTATTTCTAAAATGCTGGTTTTCCAAGGTTATCCAAGTTTCTAAGACAAAGAGTTGTTTTATTCATTTCTGAGTTTCTTCAGAAATTTCCCTATTCCAACATTACCCCCATCTTACTGATGGTGTTCCATCTGGCTTCAGTCTTTAATTGCAATTTTAGCTCAGACATTCCTATGATATCATAAAAACTTGAAGCTTCTCATGAAGCTGATACTCTCCTATTTTTAACTGAATATTTCAAGCAGGAGAGCAAAAGGGAAATAATCTTCAAAACAGAATTTCAGTCTTATAGAAACAAAAGAGTTTGCAGTATCTGGCAAGTTCTTAAAACTTCTGCCCTCAAACTGAAGGGAGAAGTGAAGGATAACCTGAGCTACTGGTGACCAGTGTTACTACATGAACTGATATTCCTTTTACTCTGATTTTTACTAACCTAAATAATTCTCAAAGCTCTCTGAGGCTATTAAATTACTAGATTTGAATTTTGCAGTTCAACCTCTTACAATTTTAATATCATTACAACAATATCAGCATAAGAAAGGATTAATGTACAGACTCCCTAAAGAAAATGTGCCATTGGTGACTGCAGTGGATTAAGAGCCATGATTATAAGTAATTATTTAATGCAAAGCAGATTTGAACAAGACCAGAACATATTGTGGTAAATCCTATTAAATACAGTCAATGACTCACTCTTTTGTAAATATCTTACTATTTACATAAACAAGACAGGATAAACATGGTAAGAAAATGACTGGCAGGGAGTAAGTGTATAACTTGCCTAAAATCATACAATAGGTCAGCTAAAAAAACTCAAGAACACATCTCAATGGACCATGTAATCATTACCTCAGAGCATAATCTACCATCACCATAATGAATCTGCATTACACTTGGACAAACATTTGTTCACTCTTACAAGGTTTAGTAATTTGATACATCAAAACAGTGAAAGAACACGCAACTTATGTTGAACATTTGCATTCAATCCTTTCTTAGATATTACATCACATTAGATATTGATCAAAGAGTATGGTCAATGATTAAAGAAATGAAAAAGAGAAAACGTACACGAAAGAAAAAATATATATTGATTCTTATTTCAAGGTCAACCATGTGCATGTCTTCACTCTAATAGGGCTAATTATGAAAGAAAATCATTGGTCCCTGCTGTTACAACCATTAAGCACTGCTTAAACAAAATGCTAATTATGTCACAATGAAAAGAAACTATTTTGCTTCGTTTTACATTTCAATTATCTTGAAATACCTAAATATTACCCTTCATGTGCCAATGCTCCTGCATATAACATGATGTTTCTCTTCAAAACAGAAGAGAAGCTGAGCTAAACAGACCTGCACTCAGAACCTACAACATGTCACATCTGCTGAATCGAGTTTCCAAGGCAAATGCTCTCCTCATCTTATTCAACAGGCTTCTGAATCCACAGTTCCAGACTTCTTCCTAGAAACTCTCTCTAGCTGTGCAGTGATTAATATCCTTTCACTCCTGACATGACATTTTAAATTGTTTGAACTGAGGGACAAGAGAGATTGTTGTTGTAACCAATCTGCAGATATTGAGACCTCTCACATCCACCCCGTGTGGCTGCTTGGAACATCCTGGCAACAGCTGCAATAGGAGGCTGGATAATACTGATGGAAAAAAAGGCCCTGCATATTTGTTTTAAAAATAAGGCATCAAGGGAAATTAAAATTGAGCTGAAAGTTCAGCAGTCAATTTGGGTTTGAATACAAGACTGTTTGGAGGCTCATCCACTTTTTGCTCTGCAAGCTGATCCTACATCTGCCCATTTTCTCTGTGTACAAAGTTACAGCTATGGAGACAAAGATATAGCTCACTGTGAGCAGCAGCCCAGGGTGTGCACTGCTCTCCAAAAGAACTGGAAGAAACTGTTGCGGGTTTGTTTTTTTTTTTTTAAATTAAGACAGAGGAGCAGACATTCCCGACTGAGACACAGCAGATGGCTGCCAGAAAATGGTAAAGAGTTCAGGAAGATGAAGGGCGAGGCAGCCTGTGGGCTTTGGAAGAGAGACAAGAACCCACGAGCAGTTAAAGTGCACTGTAAGTGTGGGACAGAAAGGTCTGGAGTGGTAAAAGTCTGCAGCACTCTGTCTCCATGCCCTTTGGTCCTGCTGCAGTCAGCTTCCCCTTGCAAATTCAGTTCTAAACCCAAGCACTGCATGGCAGCAATAATTCAGCATTCCATGTATGACAAGGAAATGTGTCTATAAGTGCTCTGCTCTGGCCTCCTTGGCCTCTTTTCAATACAACTGTAACTGGAGCTGTATTTCCTGAGAAAGGTGGCCTTATTCTGGTACAGCAGCTCTGCAAATGCTTTTCTGAATATTGCAAATGGTTAGCATTGGAAGGGTTTAGACAATTCCACAGGAAACCCATCTAGCTGTGGAGCTTAAGAAACATTTTATTAGCAGAACTAACAACCTTTATAATAATAATAGGCAATGTAGTATTTCCATTCATTTATGTCAGGAGGTGTTGATACAGATGCTTTCTTTTGGAATATATGTTATTATAATGATCACATTTCAGGAGGGTGGGAGAGGAATTTCTTCTGTAACTATATAAAAAATTCTTGAGCTACCCCTAATACAAGCCTTAGCTCCTTGCTCTGAACTGTTCTGCATCTGTGTATGTGAAGCCTCAAAATAAAATGTAATGAGATGGAGCAGCACAGGATGGCACATAACAGTTCAAAAGGACATTATTTGCTCATGGCTGGGGTTCAGTGTGCTGTCAGAACGTGTCCCTTCCTGGGGACTTTTTTGGCACTGGTTTCTAGGAGTGCAGAGCACCTACATGGGGAGGTTGATTTTCAGCTTTGCTCAGCTCCTGTTTCAGGGTCTCAGGAGAAAAGCCACATTCCCTGAGAGTCCAGCACTGCAAGGCTCTCAGTCTCTCCAAGGTAATGGCAAGCTGCTTCGTAACTCAATTCCTTCTCATCAAAATATGACAAGTCCAGGCTTTGCTGTCTGACTGCAGCCCCCAAAACAACCCCTTCTGGTAAAAATACCCATTCAAAGGATTTGACTGTATGAAAAGCCATTTCCTCCCTGATCCATTTGAATATCTGAGGGGATTACCCCCAAATTAGGCAGAAATGCTATGAATGCAAAATACAAAATTCAACAGCTCTATGGGCTGTTTATTAAACAAGTCCCAAACTTATATCAAATGCAAGGAATAGTTATTGGAGCAAGGGGAATTCTCCACTCATGAAAATAAAAAGACATGAAGTTTCATAGTCTTCTTCATGGACTGCAAGGCCCCATCAATATCTATTATTCCATGTAAGATAATTTTGTACATCCCTTTCAGAAATGCACACAAATTAGACCTTCTGTACATTTTCTGAGACTAATTTAATATGTGAAACTATATCCTGTGGTCAGTCAGCTCTTTGAAGGCACTCTGTGACTGCACTGATTCTCTTCTGGATGCATGGCCTTGCATGAGACAGATTAAAGGCAACTCAGCAGAGCATCTGCTTTTACATATTAACTAGAGAAAGTTCTCCTGTAGCTCAAAGGAGACACAAACATGGATGAAGAATAAAAAAAGGCAGTGTCACCAACAATTGTTAGCAATGACATTCAGCTGAGTACTGATTCTTCAGTCTCTGTATTGGCCCTACTGCAATATTAACAGAAAAAATGTTCGTAGAGTCTCTACATTGTTGAACGCTATTGTAAAAAGTATGATACTGGGAAGGTTGCTAGATATCCTTTCATACAGAACATCGCACATTATAATCCCAAATCTTAGTAAAAGCAAACAGAATATTAATTTCCCCATATTTTCTCACTTGCAAGTGTCTGCTCAGGGCCACTAACAGCAGGAAAAAACTGTTCAGCAAGGCTGTGTTGCAGGGGAAAAAACAGCTGGGGGCACAAAACTCTCACCAGCTTCTAGAATAAAATGGAGAAAAGTTATCTGGCCCTATCTCTTGCTACTGTAGGGCTGGAGCTGCACTCCCGTTTTTATTGTCATCTTGATTAACTCTATAGACCAGTCAAAGTAGCTTGTTCCAACTGTTTTTTTCCAAAACAACTCGCATTCTCTGCCACACCTCTGACAAAATCCTAAATTGTTAACAAATGGTTGAGGGCTCAGTCGCAATGAAAACAACAGTTGTGAGGCGGAAATAACAATAACACAAACACAGCCCCATCCATCTCTTGCTGGGGTAAATTGTTCCTGCAGAGACATGGAATTGTAACCCAAGGGTATGCAGTGACTTTATGATTTGGCTCAGTGAGATTTGGCTCTTTCACTAAGTATTACTGCTGGTATTTATTAGCAACAATGCCCTCTAATAGGTGGTTACAGACAGAGGGGGTGTGGAAGTACTTTTCCTGAGGAGTTCTACCTTAAAAGCACAAGCTTCCCATGTTCAGGATAAAGCCTGTGTGGTGCACAGTAATTGCTTATCCCGTTCACAACATATGGTTGCTGGTGAGCACTTCCCAACAGCTGGCATGATCAACTTGTGGCAAAAGATTTTAAATCAGCCCTGCCCGTGTTTCAAATACTTGTGTGCTCTTCCATCCGAAAGATGCCATTTGCATCATCCATGCTGAGGTACAGCCAAGCATCAAACAGAAAAAGGCTGGGAATAAACACACTGACAATATGAGATTAGCTGCCATTCTGTTCACCTACAGAACAGATGTTCAGCTTCCTAGTCACCTAAAATCATCCTCCAGGACTGCAGGATTTATATCGAGCTGCCTGTGTCTAAAACATTGCCTATGGACAGTGGAATCATGGACATATTCAAATAGTTCACAACATACAAGACAGCAACTGTGTCTTTTGTATTACTGTGCTTAGGAAAGGAATTGTTGAAAAGTATATTGAATTGATAAGGTTTTTAATGACAAGGGACAAAAACAAATGTCAAGAATAAAGGATATAGTAATAGTGAAAAAAATTATTCTGAAGTAAATGCACTTGATGCAAAAATATACACTGAAAATACCAACTATAAATGAATTTTCAAAGTGCAATACCTTATGAGGCTCAAGTGTCCTGGAAAGTGTTATCTTTCAATTCACCAAGGTTTTGTTTTAAATTACACAGTGGCTACGGCAGCTGAACTTTTTTGCTGTCCATATACAATTTTAAAGTATTGGGAATTATTAAATATACAATATTTTAGAATTATCTATTGTGCTCAGTTTTATGAAACAATTTTAAAATATAGTCTATGAGAAATTTGAAGTAATTGATGTAAATTTTAATCTGAGATCAAGTATAACTGTAATCTCTTTTGACCCTTTCATAGACAAGTAATACCTTAGAATCAAAGCCAAACACACATATGCCATTTTAAACATGTGCAAGAAAACCTTCTAGCTTCCATTTCAAAACCCCACACTTCCCTCACATTTTTATTTGAGCACTTATCATCCTTTATCTCCTCCAGCCACTAGAAACAAAGTCAGATCTAGGTAATAAGCACACAAACGGCCGCAAAAACTATGGAATAAGAAATCAGAAATAAAATGTTCCAGTTTTCCTTCAAGCCTGTCTTGATGCTGATGTAGATTTGATCCATGGGAAACATTTTGTCTCCCGTGGCTTCCTGCACCTTAGTTTGACCAGTTGCTATCCCTCAACCTTCTTTCCCTTTGGATTGTCCTCATTACCTTTCATCTGAGCATTAATTCTGTCATTTATTGGGCTGAAAACAGGACTGGATTCTGGAAGGCCATAATCATCTTCCATGTGCTGAGTAAGGGCTTCAGGACTGCCCGGTTTGTGCTATTTGTGATCTGCAGAAGTTACACTGTCCTGCCTCTTAATCATTTTTGTTGGTTGACTCTTAAATTCCTTTCATATTTCTGCTATTGAGCTGGCCAGAACTGAATTTATCAATTCCTCCAGATATATCAGCTTGCAGTTCTCTAGCTTGAATCTCATTTTGCTTCCTGCCCATATTCCTGAGCTCTTTAGATCCCTTTTTATTATTTCTCCTTGCTCGCTTGCGCTTGCAACACCTGTCAGTTTAGAGTATGATTGTACCATTAGAAAGCAGGGCAGCTGCAGAGCAAAGCCCCAGGGAAACGCCAAGCAATATTGGGTCTTAAACTTCTGGAAACTTACCCAGGGCAGAGAGGAAACATCGGGAACAGGTGGCTAAGATAAAGTGCCTGCAGATGCAGGACACACAGTGCTTCTTCAGAACAACAGAGAGAGTCTGTTGCCATTATTTCACCTGAAGTAGCTGCTGTTGGCTGAGTGTGGTTTTACCTGGGCATGAGGGATCCAAAGACTCTTCATGACCCAGGGAATGCATCTTCCAGGCATTGGCATATACCCATAACAGAGTTGTGCCTCTGCATCCTCCCACTGATTCCTCTGTGGGGAGCACTGAAGTACAAGACAGTTCCTTGAAGCCATAATTCAAGCATAACTGTTTTGTTGGGTTGGTTTTTTGGGGTTCTTTTGCACTGTAGACATTAAAACATATATTTGGGGATATTTAAGACTAAAAAAATGGAACAGCCTGTAAGTTTGGTACTGATATTAAGAATTCTAGTGCTATTTAACTCTGAAAGGGAAGCACGAGGATTAAAAGTTCGGGAGATTTTGTTCACACTGAATACAGACATTCCTTTCACTTCGTGAATTTTTATCTGGAGCCTGATGTTCGGTTCTTCTGTGACATTTTCCGTAGAATTAACTATTTTCCTCATGTCTTATTATTATTTCCCAAGGCAGATCCCAGGGTGATTATAACACTGACAGCTACCTCCAGGGAGCACTGGCTTTCGATAGGTGTGACTAACTGGGTGCTTTATCTAACCAGCTGTGAGCACTGCCCACCTGGGCAGGGACGTTTCTTACCCTTGAGGAAAGTCAGACAGTTTAAAACAGGGACATCAGTTCTCTCTGAAGAGAGGTCGCTTTTCAGTGCATGCTACTGCCTTGAAAAAATATCACTCCAAAAAATTTACATTTATGTTTTATTCAGAGAATGTTCATTTGGGGTTTTTTTACAACTTTTCTATCTCTTACTAATTCCACAGAAATACGAGTTACTGAATCAGTTTTTTAATCAATAGTAATTTCCTCTGCTGTCTCTTCAGTAGTATAACTTTAGGTTTCTAAAAAGCAAACTTCAGTGTAGGAATTTGCTGGGAGTAATTCCTGTTAGAAACTTTTTTGGAAACGTGTGATTTTGAGGGACAAGCCTGTGCCCCGCTCCTCCTCCTGCAATGAGCACTCAGGGCTGCTCCCTTGTTCTTCACACTATCTGTAATTATGGGCTGAGGAAATTGTCGAAGATGTCGATGCATTGACAACAATAAGCTTAGAATCAGTCTGTTAAAAACTAAGGACTATGTGTGAAATGCCGCTTTCAATGACAAAGCAGAGGAAATTATACAATTCCCTTGACAGAGTCCTCATTGAAAAATAGAGCATTTAAGGAATAGCTTTTTAAAAGCTCTAATTGTTCATGTCTTTGTTTTTTCACAGTTTGGATAACAGCTTTACAAATAAATTATCTGATTGATCACTTGACTGAATCACCTACCCTAATTAGAGTACAGTACATGGTGTAGAACACTATACTGTATATAAACGTGGTAAATAGAGCTCAATTCTTAAAATGATCCATGTCATAAATGTACATACTTACATATTAGAATAAATACCTTTGTAGTACTAAAGGGGGTTCCCTGAGGTTTTCCCCGTCATTTCTATTCATTAATTAACTATGGTAATTACATTTACTTCAAAATGAATCATTCGCTAGTCAGTATTAAGAGCAGTATAAAAGGATAGTTATTTAATAAACAAGGCCCTTACATTTAATTGATTTTCAGACTGACTTCACAAAGTGACACTTAGTTCTTTAGAATTATTCACTCTTTTCTGTTTGAATAGTGAGTGTGGCAGATAAGGCAGATGCTCCAAAGCACATTGAGTAAAAACCTATTTAAGGACTTCATCTCTTTCCCCTTCTGCCTCACTTTCCTTTGGAGACAGTAAGAACTGTCTCTATTTCCAATACCTCTTCATTTTAGGCAACTATTTAACATTAAGCTGTAGTAGAATGGACACCCAGTATAGTCAATGGAGTCTGGAGAGAGCAATTCAGAGCATTCTCACCACCTAACTGTTCACAGTATATTTCCCTGACTATGTGCAGACTCAGAGGCCGTATTGCAGGCAGCTGAATTAAATATCTAAATTTGGATGGTACCAGTAGCTTAACTTTAGTGTCTTGCTTTCACCATAAAGGAGGCTGAGGGAGACGTGGATTTTACTGTAGAATAGGGGTCTTCATAAAACCAGAAAAGCTCAGCAATCTGTGGCTGGAAAAGTATGGCTTAATTCAAAGGAAATATGATGTTGTTTATGAGAGCAAGGAGAGCTGATTTAAATTCCTGTTCTGCCACAGACTTCCCCTGTGACCTTAGGCATGTCGCTCAAAGCAAGGTTTTTATGGGCCTGTGGACATCCGACTCCAGGGGATTTTAAATAAAAAGCTTTACAAATCTAACCATTGAGCACTATTCTTTAATTTTCCATTTGCAAAATGTAGACAGTGTTATTTCCTCTTTCACCTTCTATCTACAACAGCTTCCAGGTGGAATTCTCTGCTAAAAGAATAATGTAAGGCTGAGAGACTACGCACCATGGTAAAAAAATTCCACTGCTTCAAATAGTCTCTAAAAGATTAGGAATTTCTCTAACCCCTTTTTTTTTTTTTTTTAGATTTTGGGGACAATTCTTCTGATTCCCTATAGCTAAATATTGTAATTTCTTCACCAGTGTTTCCTGTCTCCATCTGAAAAGAACAACAGCCATCACTAAAGCAGTCAGGTAAAGTTATATACTAATTGTTTCAATACCCAAAATAGAGTGCCAACATCTGCAATTCTAATACCTGTCCATTTAAATTTAAAATTTAGCCTTCAAGACCTGCCAGCTAACCTAACTTGAGTGTGAGCCTCACACCAAGGTTCTCCCTTAGCTAAGGCAATTCCAGGCTCCAGCAATCCTGCCTCTCTCCCACTCTCTCCTTCCATGCATCCTTTATCTGCCAGCCACGTTTGTGTCCAGCACCACAGGACACTGGAGGAGGGGAAAACACAGCAATGAACCTGGCACTGCAGCTCCTACTGGAAGAATTTCTTGAATTTTTTTCTCTTCTTTTGGTGCTGGATGGTGCCAAAACGTTGTACCATAGCATTACATCCCCTCATGCATCATGAAAATTTCTGATGTGCTTCCCTTGACATGGCTCAAGGCTGGCCTGTTCCAGAAGCCAAAGCAAAGAAACCTTAGAGTTTTTCCATTAATTCCTGCCTATGCTGCTTTGATTCACTTTCTGCAGACATTTTGCCAGTAAAGCATAACGCAAGCCAGATTTCCTCCTGCCACGCTCTCTAACGAGCAGATGACTTGTGGATATGTCATTCAGCTGGATTTTCACCTGGAAGAAAGCAGCACTCTGCCTACACTGAAGTGACTTGCTACTAGCTTTAATTGGCACATCCTTCCTTTTGCATCATTCTGTGCTCATAGGCATGTCTTGGCTGAATCTGATGGAATATATTTAAAATGTATTAGCATTTCCAACATCCTGAAAGCTTGCAATACAAATGCTGGGCATCACTCCAAACACATATGACCCCAAAAAGTTTCACGAATTTTGGGCATTGACTTGTTTTGCAGTAATTCTTAGTGGATGAAAGGTTGGAATAAGAGTACCTACACTGGCTAAGCTGTAGTCAGAGTTGTGATGTGCCAGGGGATCAGAGAAACTCACAAGTAAAGCTTGGAAACTAGAATGAATTCAAGTAAACATATGTAAAATAACACTTTATTCACTAACTTAAATGTCATCAACATTCGCACAAATTAAAGAGCCCCCCGAAATGCTTTCTAATGCATTTTAGTAAGTCACTGCATTATAGTGAGCAGCATCTTGCCCTTTGAAGAGTCCTATTGATTTTACTTCAGAGTAAAGTTGGCAGAATGAGGACCAAGCAACTTTGGATGGACAGGAATTCCTTTCTTAATTTATATTCAGTGGGTCAGGTTTAACAACTAATTTTTTAAGGAAGTTTCCAAATGTAAATCAGGTATCCAAACGTAAATGTCCTCAGTGCATTTAATCTGGACATTTCTCATAGTGATTTCCCACTGACTTCTTTTGGAAGATGTTGATCCTACTCGGTCAATGGCAAAAGCTCATTTGGTTTCCATGAGGCAGGGTTATGCCCTTATTCTCTGAGTGTTATTACATATTATAGTCATCTTTGGCATATTTCACTATTTCTCTGCCCCAGACTTGATTAATGAAATATTTCCTCCTAATAAAGCTCTGCAGTATAACACACAGCATGTTTCCAGGGCACATTTCTCCTTTTACATGTTCAACTTCTTGGCAGCACTCTCCTCACTTTCATTTTTATTTTAATTCCAAATCTATTTAGGCTATGATCCTTGCTTTATTATATAGTCAATTGTACCTCCAATATTACCTAAAACTGTACCTAGAAGTATACTCCTTGCTATCTGATGCACATATTAATTTGGGAAACTATTTTTCAGCAGTTTCACTGTCATATCTTTGATTCCCAGCAAATATAATTGTGTGGTTCAATGCATAGCCCTTGTATACTACTATATTTTTACATGTTGGCATACACAGTCTCAGATCATCTGACTGTAGCCATGAGCTACAGCAGCCAGATTACCCCCTACTACCTCTTCATTCTCAGAAGACAAAAAACAACAGCCTGCCTCCTTGACAGCACATGAAGGAAGTTGTGCTATATTTAAATTGCTCTAACATATTCCTTCCCATGTGAAGGTTCTTAGCTCTTTTTCTGTAATCTCCACCACTGAAAAAAGGAACTTTTCATTTCCCATTATGGAAGTTCTAAAAAAAAAAACAGATTTCTGTAACATCCTAGGTCAGTTTGTCCCCTGGAAGACAAAAAGCTTTTTATCTTTGGAGTGGATGTCTAAAATTAAAGTTCATACTTCCTACAGTTCCCTGACGGTTTTATTCCAAATCAAGTAAGGAATTTATTGACTTCTAGGTTTAACATACTCCCTGTAGACCCTACATTAGTTGGGGGCATGAGAGGAAAACTCAGCTGGCTCTAATCCAAAAATGTTATTTGTCATTTTGTTGGGTTCTGCCATTGAGGAATATGGGTTAAAAGTTTCCCTTAGTGTCCAGCTTGTAGAGGACATTAATCCTACAACCTCACTCAAGGTTTTTTAGTTACTTAGGCAAATTTATATAATTTTTTTCATTCTGGACAACGTGATTTAGTTCACACCAAGATGCCAGCCATCATGTACACATTTATTCTAAGTAAAAAATCTTGTCATTTTTATCTCCTACCATCTCCTTTTTTTAAAATATTTGCTCAATCAAGAGAACCAGGATGTACCAACACTGTGCCCTGCTCTTGAAAACATAAATAGTTTCTAATATACTTTCTGTCCCTCTTCTGTATCTTTCTGGTTTGTTTTTTTAATATTATTATTATTATTTATACATTAGTAGAATTTGCAGAACTCTGGAATGATAGCCATGGCCTTTTCTTGACAATCCTCTGATTAAAAACTGAGATACTTCACCCCAAGTTATTCTGTTCTTTTTTTGGCTTGTTTAGGGTTTTTTTAGTTCTTCTACTACCCCACAGCCTACTAAATGGATACATCTTTACCCAAAAATAAGCAGAGAAAATATAAAATCACTGTTTAGATAGCTCTCTTGCTCTTGAAACATGTATGACATTCTCTCCCCTAACATTCTGCCAGTAATGTAACATTTTACTTGAAATCACACCTCATTGTGCTTTGACCACACCATAACTTCCCAATGACAGCCAAGCACCTCCTTCTTATGGATAGACTGCTACAACAGGTACACGTTAATAAAAAACCAAGGACATCTTGTTCAGGCTGAAAGGGAACACCATCATTTCCACATTTCCACATGCTGCTTCCACCTGCCATGTTTTACTTCTGCCTTTCCCTCTCAGTTTCCCAGCAACAGCACGTTCACTCCATCCCCCAGTCAATAACAGCACTGAGCCCAGCGAGGAATTGCTTCACATGCTTCAACCAAAAGTCTTGACAACAGAAGAGCTATTGAAGTGACAACTATCACCTATGAAACAACAACCACTTGCAGAAGACTCCATGTTCTAAAGCTCTGCTGCCACAAATGACCTCTCCTTTCTTTGTGTGTGTGTGCTAAGCATATTTGACAGTTTAATACCATATAATTATACCAGGGATCAAGTTGATCCATGACTATTTTTACAGCAAGTATCATAGCTGAGGCAGTCACACTCAGGTATAATTGTATTTTGCCCCTGGATGAAAAATTAAATAAATTAAATAACTTTTACTCACATTTTTAAATGTCTCTTAGAATAGGTTTTTACTGCCTGCTTTTCCAAGGTACAGTATAACACAGATGAGTTTTCTATATTTTATGTTCTATTATATTCCTTTTCAGCTAGGACACCTGATTCTGCAGACACTTTTCATTGCTTCAATCGTGGGCAAATCAACTTCTGTGAAATCTGAAGAATTGTTGCAAAATTCTCCTCCCCTGCTGGTATCTCCAGCTACAACAATGGAAAGTTACATAAAAAGAAATAAATTTTTCTGTAAGAAACATATAAGGATTTAAGTAGCCGGTTCAGAACTTAACATCCAGAAGAACTGACCTGAAAAGGCCAGTGAAATATTTCCGAGGAATATGTAAAAAACTTAAATTAGATTTTCTAGGAGTAGAATCTGGCTTCCATTGAAGAAAGAGCTTTAAGGACCATAGTGGCTTTCAAAGCTACCTGAGGTCTGTGGTTGGGGAGCCAATATGAGAGAATTTCATGGAATTCAGTGGAATTTCATGCCATTATTCCTGCCTTAGTGGTTTCTGTCATGGGTTGCAGCTACCAGAGAGAGACAATGAGTGTTGAAAAACATTTTTGTTCCATTAATTGAGTAACCAAAGATTTCCAAGTAGAATGAAGCAACAAGGTTTCATTGAAATATCATTGGACTCTGTAGAATGCATCTGGAGAATTGATTATTGATTTTGCCAGAGAATTCCACATTTCTAATTGGCCTTTCAAATTCTCAATGGAATTTGATAGAGATATAATTCCTCACTAAAATTTATAAGTTTCAAAAATCTTACAGAGATTAGTTTTTTACTTAAGGTTGTAAAATTATTCCATAAGGAAAGAGATAAGAGGCAGAAAATTTTTCATTTAAGCCAGTTATAATTCAGGCAGTATTTCTGTCAGTGTATTTCAGCAATATAAACACCCTCCCAAAGACAGATCTGGTTAAGTGCTCTGTGATGGCCCCATGAAGCACTATGTTTTATTAAGGCCACCTCCAAAATTTAATGAAATTCAACTGAAAGACTGCTATTACTTGCTTGGTTTAGTGAATGGTGACAGAATTCTTATGTTTGAATTAGTTTTATCCTCTTTTTTCCTTCTTAAATGCCTTTGATTACTGAGTGAAGTTTCTGGGAATCTTGCCGACCATGGCCAGTGACTCTTACCTCCAGCTTCCAAGGAGTGATGGGATCAGCAGAGGCTCCTGATTTCCCTCCTGGAGAAGGTATGAATCACATTGGCAAACGTACTGAAAATGTTTAATTTCAGTCCATTATTCTTTCCCTTCTTTCACTGATTTCATAAGAGATAACAAGGAGTGCTGGGATCAGATGAATTCATCTGATTTAAATGATCTGCCCAATGTGTTTTGTTAAGCCAAAGGAAAATTAAAATTGCTCACCTCTTCCTGGCCAGAGCAAGTCATGACCCTACAGCAGCTTTGATCTGTTTCCAACAACTGTGTTTTGTCCCAACTCACTGCAATAATCAATATTTTTACTTTAGTTTCAACTTGCTTTATTTTTTTAATCCAGTTTAGTGAATCTCAGTCAGGGGAATGTTTTTAGTTGCTATTTTGTTTTAGAGTTGCTATTTGACAAATATAAATGAAAAATTCAGTTTATTATGCCTTTTTAAAGTCTTTATTATATTTGTGTAGGGTTACTGCGACTGATCATCTTATGTAAAACCTTAATCATGTCTGAGTGTAAAATGAGATCAGACAGTTTTACTCCATCCTTTTCTCCTTTTCTTTTTCTGATCTGGGTGGACCTGAAAGATGCAGAATACTGAGTTAGCTGTTGCCTTTAATTTTATTTTATTGAAAGAACTCTGCAGGGATAAACCCACTCTTCAGGAGCTTTTTTTATTAATTAAAGATGAATAATAAAGTAGAATGATCTGATAATGATATGGACATAAATTCACACTCCTCTGAAATTTATATGAAGTTATATAGCTGTGGAGTTTGGGGAAATCCAGCATATTCTTCCATCTTTCTACTTTCATTCTGTCTGAATCCTGCATCTCTACCACCATTCCTTTTAACTGTATTTTTCTTTTCTTACTTTATTCTCTGGAGTATTAGAACCTTTCTTCATTACTATTGTGAAAATACATATGTTAGCAGTAGTTGGAGCACAAGGAAAAATCACTCCTTTGCTATAAAAACCCAGTCTTGCCTTAGAAGGTTTTAGTGTCAAGCAAGAGAAACAGGTACAAGGTGATCAGATGCAGGCAAGTGAACAGCATGAAAAGTTGGATACATTTGTTAGAAGATGCTTCTTGTTCTGTTAGGCTTTGTTTCTTTTTAAGGGTGGATTACAAATAGCTGGCACTGAGAATTAGGTGATCATATGAGGTAAAAGAAGGTAAAGAATGAATAGGACGGCCAAAGCTCACCAGCTGGATCTGGATACTCAGAAGATGCATCAAGGCTGAAAATAACTTTTGAGAGATATAAAGGAGATAAGACAGCAGCTGTAATAGTGTATCTTTGTTTTGTACTTGAGATTCTTTTAAAAAATAACATTAGGCATGTGAGAGAATGTTTCTAAGAGAGCATTGCCTACTACATCACATACCCTAACATGGTGAGGGAATCTTTATAAGATTCATATGTATCAGTTGAAAACAGAGAAGCCCTTCTGGTTTTTGCACACTATGATAAAATCTTGACTGCATGGCTATATTGACCCAGGAGAACTGCAGATGAACACGTATCAGACCCAAAGTATTGTCATGTTTCTCCTTTCTGCAGGCATTCTATTTTCAAATAAAGAATTTAAAGGATTATTCTGGAACAGAGCATTCCCACAGGAAAGCAGAGGCACACTGGCATCATTACAGAGGAATAATAACACCCTGTAAACATGACCTATGTTTTACCCCACCTTATGCCAAGGCATTCAAGAGCCCTGTAGAAATTTTCAGGTGCTCAGCAGCCAAGCAATTATAGTCTTGATCTCTGCAGTGCCCTGTTCTTTGGGAAGGTCTCCCTTGCTTCGGTGAAGCACTATACTCTCTGGAAGCTGAGTGAAAAAAGGTTTTCTGTTTATAGCAGGAATTTTTGTCAGCTGACTGTGATTTTCAAGCTATGCAGAGCACAAGATGGGACAATAAAATGCAAACAAGGAAAAGTGAGAGAAATTAGCTGAGATCTGCTTCAAAGATGCTCAAACTGGCTTCAGCAAAATTGTTACCTTAAACATTTATTTAATAGTAATTGGATTTTGCACAGCCAGCTTAAATGCACTAAGAATCCCATCTTTCAAATGGAACAAGACATGTCTGGGCTGTACTTTTGTTTAAATTTAGTTCTTGAGATTACCCCCTGCTGTTACATTGAGTGTCTTAATTCTGGCATCACATACCATGTCCCATCAAACACAGCATCATACTGGAAGCAGTAATGCTCCTGCACATCGTTTATTTTGAGCTGAATCACTGCAGGCTCACAGGAGCTGTTCTGACTGACCCTCACGTGAGAAAAGAATGAGGTGTTCATACTTGTTGAAAGAGTTTTCACTTCATTAATGGTCAGTTCCGGTCTTTCAAGTCAAGTTGTCATTTGGCAATTTGCTACTTCTGGTTGTCTTTTGTCATCCATAATTCTACCAAAGGAAAACACGCACACTGCAGAAAACTATCACAGGCAGGCCAAGCAGCCAAGTCATAAAACAAGACCTTTTATTCCTCCCTCGGTGCAGAAAGAACACTATGTACTGACTGAGTCCCAAATCATAAAGCCCTAAATTCTTTAAATCTTCCCAAATAGAATTTAAAGTGACAAATTTATTACATAACTCAGATGATATATCTGCCACTGTGGCTAGGGACTGGCCTATTTGAGTCCAAAGCAAAAATAACCACATACCACTCTGAGGAATTGTCAGTGCCCACTTTGCCTTTTAGAATGATCTTCACATAGTAAAATTTGCTAAAAAATTATCACCGTCTACTAGAGAGCACACACTGAGTACTGTCTGACTGACCACTTGTAAACTGGCAGTTCTTCAAAACTATACAGAAACTGAAAAATGAAGATGATTATTTGGATGTGCTGAAAATGCATACATCAAGATAAGCTCTCCACTGCAAACAAAAATAAAAGAAAATTGTATCCACAGATGAAAAAATTTAGAAGCAATTAGGGATTCTGTGAGGGAATTTGCACATATTAATCTGAATGAGGAGTTGAAAGAAAAGGATTAGTTGAGGTTGGATCTTACTTTTTCCTGATCAGATCAGGTCTTTTGGGTAAAAGACAGGTTTTGTTATACACCCATGTATAATGGATGTTAGGAATATTGCTGCAGCTGCACTATGGTGACTGGAAAATTGCAGGACATGGAAAGACATTTGTTAGGATAAAAAATTTAGTATTTCTATTGAAGAAAATAATTTGCTCATTCATATGACAATGCAATTGTTTTCTACATTCCTATTACACTGACATTGCTGTGTAAGGATGTGGTTTCACAACCAGTTTAAACCAATCTAAAAGTGCACTGTCACCAAAATGGGCTGTCCCACCTTCTGCCCTTCTGGCTAAAGAATGGGAAGTCAGTGGCCATTCATCACAGATCACCTCAGTCTGATCATGAAAATGCATCCAAGGTAAAACATTGCACCCACAACAGAGCAGTAAACACTAACTTGACTGGGTCCTAGAATGCCCTGATAATTGTATTGTGATCTGGATGAAGTGTTTGGTCACCAAATATGTGTTTGTGAGGCCACACATATAGGCTGTGGGCACCTCAGTCACAGTTTATAACAGCAACAACTCTCTCCTTAACCTGGTTTTCTCTATGAGCCAGCAGCCCTGATCTCTGATGCTGTGAGTCTGATCCTGTCACAGGCAATGCTTAATAACACTGAGCTAATTTTAGATTCTTGGGTACAGAGGTGGTTGAGGAAAATGATGCTGCTGTCTCACTTTCAGAAAAAAAAAATAGGAATGCCATAGATTCACCATAAATATGCACAGACTAGAAAAATAACATCTTTTCCCACGTTAACTCTGTGCATTTTTATGGTTGGGATGTTCCCAAGCTGCCATGTACTATTTGAATTTGTCCGCAGTGAGTTTTGAACAGAAATTTGCTAATTCCTTTCAAACACGCTGTCCAGGGGTTTAGTTGTAAAATCTTCAGCAGTAGTTGGATATTGTAATACTTCATTTCCTACCCCATATTTATTACAGCAGGGAGCAGCAGATAAAAGGAAGTGCTGTTCTCTCCTCACTCTCCTCTATGATGTGCTTTTAAAGTACAGCTGTCTACCAGATGCAAGAAAATTAAGACATTTAATTTCCTTTCTCTCTGCATACCTGCAGTTAATGTTAATGGCAGCTAAGAAGATAGGAAGGGAGCTACTGTGAACAGATTGAGTACAACAGCTCAGCCATCTCAAATAAATCTGGTTGTTTCAAGAAGAAAGGCAGAAAAACCGTCACATCACATCGCACTTATCCTTCCTTCAGCATGAGACATAAAAATTCTTACTTGATTGACTTCAGAGACACAGTGGACACCATGTTCTGAACAGTGTTAACCCTTAAATGTGTCCCATCCAAACTCAATAAAATTTCACAGCTATGTTATACAAAATGCAGTTGTTCACTGCATGTATTTTAAACTTCACATCCTCAATAGTTTCCTAGAAATTACTTTTTTAAAAAAATCTTTTCCTTGTTTTGTGGTTGTAAGTTTTATTCTACTAGGATTTCTCGGTGTTCTGTTCCCACAATAGAGCAGATCAAGCTCCTTTTCCAGTTCCAGTTGAAATTATGAAGGGTGTACAAATTAAAACAAATTTTAAAATCTGTCTCATAAGGCTTTTGACAAATTTAATTGTGCTTCCAACCTATCGGTGACTTATGATGCTATGATCAGCTATTATGATATTTACAGTTAAGTAAAAGGTGTTTCTAAATAACCCACACTTGTCAAACAAGACATGTATGTCCATCTTATCTGATACGGGTTTTGAACAGATTAAAAGTTTTTTGGGGATTCTTTACCATGACCTAGAGTCAAGTTAGAGACACAGAGGAATTAGAGGATTAAATTTCCTATTACAGATGCACCAAGAATCCAATTTATTGCTATGCTGAAATCTGCTATTCTTTTGTTCAACGTATTGCTTGTTCATGGTGGATTGAGATATAAGACTGATTAATCTGCAGTTCTGCAGAGGTAGATTTTAAGGTTAATTGTATAATTTCATTGTATCTAGAGTCTTTAAGCCTCCAAGTGGTTATTGTCCTAAATTTGAACTGTTTCCTTTTGTATAAAAAGTATAATCTCTCCACAAAATCTGTAGTTCAAGGTACAAGCCAAAAAAATTTCATCACAGATTTTCTCTCTCTTTTAAATAGTGCATATTCATGCTTGCAATATAGACTTTAAAATTCAAGAACTTAAGAACTTAAGAACTTAAAAACTTAAGTCACGTTGCCTAAATAATCTTGTGTGACTGATTTGTGTCTCTGGGTGCTGTATAATTCAGTGACTGCACACATACTTTTCAAGTCACAACATTTCTTAGTGATTTTTAAAGGTTTCTTTTAGAAGACACCTTCTGTGAAAATTCAAATTCCCCATTATGGAATCTTAACAGGAAATCATAAACCATCATAAAATCAGGGATACAGGTAGAAGTTCTTGTAGGATTTAGAGAACAGATGCAGGAGACATTCTTTACACTGAGGCTGCGCTGCACCATTCTACATAGCGCTGCACAACTGGCACAGGTATTCAGTTGAGTCCTGCAGTGCACCAGGGTTTTATCTGGATCGCTGGATAGGCCACTGCAATAATCACCTCTATTTCCACCTCATTGTGATGGGTGGCAGTTCCTGAAAGCGGCTTTGGAAAAGTATTTATTGTTAACTGGGTGAGGTTTTTGTTTTTCAGGTTCTGAGCTCCCACAGAACAAAGCTTGTGGCTCTTTCTGTGTGCCTTTCAAACACTGCTGCACCTGTACCTACATCCATGCATGGCAATGTTTTTCTGTTTGCTCTTCCCACTGCCCATTTTTAAGCTGGACTGATAGAACCATACAGGAAATTTTAATAATCCACCACAGTTAGTGTGTAATTGCACCTCAAAGATCAGGTCACTTGCAATGTTTTTATTATTCCTGTATATTAGTCTGTAGGGTGTAATTCTTAGCACTTTTTTATCTTTTCACTCTGCCACTGCTGAACACACAGGCATCCCCAGAAAAACTGCAGAGAAGCCCAAATCATTATGAAGTTCCAAATACACTACCCAGTCATTAGCTTCAGATTGTTCACTCACTGTCATTTCAGAACACAGATGAAATGTGTTGTTATTATATTATTAGCTGTTTGTGCCTTGTTAAAACTCCTAATTTGCAGAGACATGAATACACAAATCTGACGTATATGTATCTATTTGTCACATCTACAAAGACTATGAAGCAATTTTTTAAATTAAACTGAGTTATTATTTTCTGTATCACCATGTATCACACTGGATTTTAAAGATGAAGTATAAACAGTTCATTCCAGCAAGTACTTCTAAAGTCCACCAGGAATTCAGACCAGAAAACAGGAAATATTGAACTGATGGAAATGGCACCACAGAAATACATGTATTACCTATATCTTCTATATCCTATTACATTTTATTTATATCTAATACACACATCTATATAAAAAGATGGAAACATGCAGGCAAAAAAAAAATGGTAAATTATAAAGGACCACTTTGCAACAACTGAGCACCAGTAAATATTTATATCTTCTTTTACTGACTATACAAGAGCACTCAATTTAATTGCTCATATTAAAGTTGATACTCCACTAAAGTTTCCTGACAACCTAACCTCTT